>OX328123.1:1234943-1472443 GCA_946811695.1 Gonocerus acuteangulatus | reverse complement strand
TCTGTCCGTTACGATTTGCGGGGGATGTGGGGTTTACTCAGGAATAAATACTTTTTTCCTAATAATAGTGTCAGTTATTAACAAATATTATTTTGTTATATTCGAATTTTCGAAAACTCCGTATTCCAAGCCTCAATTCAAAAATATTACGAATTTATCAAATTTGATTATATTAAATCAACTTGGTAAAAAAAAAAAAAAATATATATTTAGGATTTTTATATTTATGTATGAGTTAGTTTAGAGATACTCGAGGAATGTGGGAAGAACCTAACTTGCTACGGAATGTGCTTAGTTATGCTGTTCCTGCGTAGCCGACTTTTTTTTTTGTTTTATTATAATTTAAAATTATTAGCTCTATTCATTTTGAAATTTGTTTTATTTAGCAAATCTTTAATTTGTCTATAATTTATTTTTGTATAAATGTTTTTATGGTCAAATGTTACATTTCAGGAATGATTTATAATGTCTGATAAAAGCGAATAGCCGAAACGAGCAGTAGAGTGCTAAGAGATAGAGCAGTGACGTACTAATGTTTTGTTTGGTGCTTGTAAAGCTGTAGTGCATAGACTGGTGTTTGTGGCGCCGACCTGGAGCCTTTGTCAGCGACCAATCACTGCCTTGGCGTCTTATCAAGTCTGGTGTTGTACAAGCCACCACATTCGGACCAACACTATTTACATTTGTTTCTATTCAATCGATATTCTATGATCGTGTTGTTCTGATTGATTCTAGGATATTGTTGTTACAACAATCATCTAAACACGTTTTGTTGTAGGTTTTAAGCGCGGAATGCACCCGATTTGTTGTGATATCTAGGCACATCCTAGGCTCAGGAAATTGTTTACAATTACGTTCCACAGTTTGTTTGTTTGTCCGGGTTTGTTTATACACGCATGTATTCTCAAGAAATGAGCTAGCTTTGAAGTGGAAGCTGTATACACAAAATAATATGTATGACAATCTTGAACTACTGTACTTACTTTAAAGGAGTATGTTTTTATGGATTTCGATTTTATAATGAAAATATTTGTAATGTGTTTGATCCTGAGACTGACCTGTTTGATCATGTTGTTGTCAAGATGTTGCTGTTTGAATAGATCCAGAAGCTTCTCCCTGACGTCTATCTCTGGTTGATCCCTGGACAGAAGGAGATAAGCCCTCCAGTTGGCAGAATCGAAACCCCAATGACAGGTTCTGTTTTCTGGAGGCCGATGAGAATGGCAGACGAACTGTCTTGGTGACAGAAGTCCTTCGCACTCCAAACACTCGATGCACCTCGCGTCGGAGTCAGAATATAGTTCGGGTAAACAGAGTCCTTTACACTTGCCGAAACACTCGTGATACACTTTGAAGGAAAGGGTCACTTTGGGAAGTCTCGGGGCAACCAGAGGCCGATGCAAGAGAGTCGAACAGAGACGCTCAGCGTCGGTCTTGGTCATGAGTCCACAAGACGGTGCGGTTTTAGGAAGAATTCCTGTTTCCTTGAGTTCGTCGAGTTGTTCAGGATTGCAGCGAGAACAGAATATCTGCAATTCGTCACAGACCTGGTTGATCTGCGCGAGAGTGAAATCCCTGAGTATGCTGTTGAGAATCTGCGGTAGACAGAGCCTCTTCTCGCCGCCGACAAGGAAACAGGTAATGCTCTCACCTTCTAGATAGGTCTCACAGCGCTGACTGGGACTTCTGTCAGGTGCTGTAAGGATAGGTGCAGACACCTGTACGGGGAGAGGTGGCGGTATAGCCTCCTCTTCCCCTTTCCCCGGATCACTGAGTACGGTGCTAGGTCCTTGCAAGGACTTGGGAGCAGACAGCTGGTAAGTCTTGAGCACTTTCTTCAGATGGGGGTTGTATACTTGTCCCATAAGGGCCTCCATTGATTAGCCTCTCTCTTCCATGTTGACGACACCACAGCACGGCACACACTGACTCTCCGACTCTCTCCCCTCTCCAACTCCTTCTCCCACTCCCTCTCTCTTCCCCTCCATCTCTCGTCCCCACCACTTTCTCTCCTCTAGATAGCCTTTATCTCTCTTATCAATTAGGCCACAATTACCTGTGCACGTTCCTCCATAATAAAGTGTATTCATGACAGCATACAACTATCTTAATACACAGCATAAATGAGTAGCTGTCTATCTAAGCACCTTCTCCGTCTGTGTTATGTATACACAACACACTTTCCAAGCTCCTAGCCGTATCGAAGGCCACTTCTACATTTCACTAGGGGCTGCTAAAGGGGGAGCTAGGCTTAGTCCCCCAAAATGACAATTCACAATATTTTTCGGTTAAATTAGACAAATAAATTGTTTAGGGAAATTAATAGTAATAAGTTCTAGTTAATGTATTAAATTAAACAAGCTTTGTTACAAAAATTCAATAGGCCTTTGCTATACAAATCTATAAGCCTCTGCTATACAAATTAAACAGACATTATCTTTAAAAATTAAACGAGCCTTTGTTACAAAAATTAAATAGGCCTTTGCTATACAAATCTATAAGCCTCTACTATACAAATTAAACAGACATTATCTTTAAAAATTAAACGAGCCTTTGTTACAAAAATTAAATAGGCCTTTGCTATACAAATCTATAAGCCTCTACTATACAAATTAAACAGACATTATCTTTAAAAATTAAACGAGCCTTTGTTACAAAAATTAAATAGGCCTTTGCTATACAAATTAAACAGACATTATCTTTAAAAATTAAACGAGCCTTTGTTACAAAAATTAAATAGGCCTTTGCTATACAAATTAAACAGACATTATCTTTAAAAATTAAACAAGCTTTGTTACAAAAATTAAATAGGCCTTTGCTACAAAAATTAAATAGGCCTTTGCTATACAAATCTATAAGCCTCTGCTATACAAATTAAACAGACATTATCTTTAAAAATTAAACGAGCCTTTGCTACAAAAATTAAATAGGCCTTTGCTATACAAATCTATAAGCCTCTTCTATACAAATTAAACAGACATTATCTTTAAAAATTAAACGAGCCTTTGTTACAAAAATTAAATAGGCCTTTGCTATACAAATCTATAAGCTTCTGCTATACAAATTAAACAGACATTATCTTTAAAAATTAAACGAGCCTTTGTTACAAAAATTAAATTGGCCTTTGCTATACAAATCTATAAGCCTCTTCTATACAAATTAAACAGACATTATCTTTAAAAATTAAACGAGCCTTTGTTACAAAAATTAAATAGGCCTTTGCTATACAAATCTATAAGCTTCTGCTATACAAATTAAACAGACATTATCTTTAAAAATTAAACGAGCCTTTGTTACAAAAATTAAACGAGCCTTTGTTACAAAAATTAAATAGGCCTTTGCTATACAAATCTATAAGCCTCTTCTATACAAATTAAACAGACATTATCTTTAAAAATTAAACGAGCCTTTGTTACAAAAATTAAATAGGCCTTTGCTACAAAAATTAAATAGGCATTTGCTATACAAATCTATAAGCCCCTTCTATACAAATTAAACAGACATTATCTTTAAAAATTAAACGAGCCTTTGTTACAAAAATTCAATAGGCCTTTGCTATACAAATCTATAAGCTTCTGCTATACAAATTAAACAGACATTATCTTTAAAAATTAAACGAGCCTTTGTTACAAACATTAAATAGGCCTTTGCTACAAAAATTAAATAGGCCTTTGCTATACAAATCTATAAGCCTCTTCTATACAAATTAAACAGGAATTATCTTTAAAAATTAAACGAGCCTTTGTTACAAAAATTCAATAGGCCTTTGCTATACAAATCTATAAGCTTCTCCTATACAAATCTATAAGCCTCTTCTATACAAATTAAACAGACATTATCTTTAAAAATTAAACGAGCCTTTGTTACAAAAATTCAATAGGCCTTAGCTATACAAATCTATAAGCTTCTGCTATACAAATCTATAAGCCTCTTCTATACAAATTAAACAGACATTATCTTTAAAAATTAAACGAGCCTTTGTTACAAAAATTAAATAGGCCTTTGCTATACAAATCTATAAGCCTCTGCTATACAAATTAAACAGACATTATCTTTAAAAATTAAACGAGCCTTTGTTACAAACATTAAATAGGCCTTTGCTATACAAATCTATAAGCCTCTGCTATACAAATTAAACTGACATTATCTTTAAAAATTAAACGAGCCTTTTTTACAAAAATTAAACGAGCCTTTGTTACAAAAATTAAATAGGCCTTTGCTATACAAATCTATAAGCCTCTTCTATACAAATTAAACAGACATTATCTTTAAAAATTAAACGCGCCTTTGTTACAAAAATTCAATAGGCCTTTGCTATACAAATCTATAAGCCTCTGCTATACAAATTAAACAGACATTATCTTTAAAAATTAAACGAGCCTTTGTTACAAAAATTAAACGAGCCTTTGTTACAAAAATTAAATAGGCCTTTGCTATACAAATCTATAAGCCTCTTCTTTACAAATTAAACAGACATTATCTTTAAAAATTAAACGAGCCTTTGTTACAAAAATTAAACGAGCCTTTGTTACAAAAATTAAATAGGCCTTTGCTATACAAATCTATAAGCCTCTGCTATACAAATTAAACAGACATTATCTTTAAAAATTAAACGAGCCTTTGTTACAAAAATTCAATAGGCCTTTGCTATACAAATCTATAAGCTTCTGCTATACAAATCTATAAGCCTCTTCTATACAAATTAAACAGACATTATCTTTAAAAATTAAACGAGCCTTTGTTACAAACATTAAATAGGCCTTTGCTATACAAATCTATAAGCCTCTGCTATACAAATTAAACAGACATTATCTTTAAAAATTAAACGAGCCTTTGTTACAAAAATTAAACGAGCCTTTGTTACAAAAATTAAACGAGCCTTTGTTACAAAAATTCAATGGGCCTTTGCTATACAAATCGATAAGCCTCTTCTATACAAATTAAACTGACATTATCTTTAAAAATTAAACGAGCCTTTGTTACAAAAATTAAACGAGCCTTTGTTACAAAAATTAAATAGGCCTTTGCTACAAAAATTAAATAGGCCTTTGCTATACAAATCTATAAGCCTCTTCTATACAAATTAAACAGACATTATCTTTAAAAATTAAACGAGCCTTTGTTACAAAAATTCAATAGGCCTTTGCTATACAAATCTATAAGCTTCTACTATACAAATTAAACAGACATTATCTTTAAAAATTAAACGAGCCTTTGTTACAAAAATTAAATAGGCCTTTGCTACAAAAATTAAATAGGCCTTTGCTATACAAATCTATAAGCCTCTTCTATACAAATTAAACAGACATTATCTTTAAAAATTAAACGAGCCTTTGTTACAAAAATTCAATAGGCCTTTGCTATACAAATCTATAAGCTTCTGCTATACAAATCTATAAGCCTCTTCTATACAAATTAAACAGACATTATCTTTAAAAATTAAACGAGCCTTTGTTACAAAAATTCAATAGGCCTTAGCTATACAAATCTATAAGCTTCTGCTATACAAATCTATAAGCCTCTTCTATACAAATTAAACAGACATTATCTTTAAAAATTAAACGAGCCTTTGTTACAAAAATTAAATAGGCCTTTGCTATACAAATCTATAAGCCTCTGCTATACAAATTAAACAGACATTATCTTTAAAAATTAAACGAGCCTTTGTTACAAACATTAAATAGGCCTTTGCTATACAAATCTATAAGCCTCTGCTATACAAATTAAACAGACATTATCTTTAAAAATTAAACGAGCCATTGTTACAAAAATTAAACGAGCCTTTGTTACAAAAATTAAACGAGCCTTTGTTACAAAAATTCAATGGGCCTTTGCTATACAAATCGATAAGCCTCTTCTATACAAATTAAACTGACATTATCTTTAAAAATTAAACGAGCCTTTGTTACAAAAATTCAATAGGCCTTTGCTATACAAATCTATAAGCTTCTGCTATACAAATTAAACAGACATTATCTTGAAAAATTAAACGAGCCTTTGTTACAAAAATTAAATAGGCCTTTGCTACAAAAATTAAATAGGCCTATGCTATACAAATCTATAAGCCTCTTCTATACAAATTAAACAGACATTATCTTTAAAAATTAAACGAGCCTTTGTTACAAAAATTCAATAGGCCTTTGCTATACAAATCTATAAGCTTCTGCTATACAAATCTATAAGCCTCTTCTATACAAATTAAACAGACATTATCTTTAAAAATTAAACGAGCCTTTGTTACAAAAATTCAATAGGCCTTTGCTATACAAATCTATAAGCTTCTGCTATACAAATTAAACAGACATTATCTTTAAAAATTAAACGAGCCTTTGTTACAAAAATTAAATAGGCCTTTGCTACATAAATTAAATAGGCCTTTGCTATACAAATCTATAAGCCTCTTCTATACAAATTAAACAGACATTATCTTTAAAAATTAAACGAGCCTTTGTTACAAAAATTCAATAGGCCTTTGCTATACAAATCTATAAGCTTCTGCTATACAAATCTATAAGCCTCTTCTATACAAATTAAACAGACATTATCTTTAAAAATTAAACGAGCCTTTGTTACAAAAATTCAATAGGCCTTTGCTATACAAATCTATAAGCTTCTGCTATACAAATTAAACAGACATTATCTTTAAAAATTAAACGAGCCTTTGTTACAAAAATAAAATAGGCCTTTGCTACAAAAATTAAATAGGCCTTTGCTATACAAATCTATAAGCCTCTTCTATACAAATTAAACAGACATTATCTTTAAAAATTAAACGAGACTTTGTTACAAAAATTCAATAGGCCTTTGCTATACAAATCTATAAGCTTCTGCTATACAAATCTATAAGCCTCTTCTATACAAATTAAACAGACATTATCTTTAAAAATTAAACGAGCCTTTGTTACAAAAATTCAATAGGCCTTAGCTATACAAATCTATAAGCTTCTGCTATACAAATCTATAAGCCTCTTCTATACAAATTAAACAGACATTATCTTTAAAAATTAAACGAGCCTTTGTTACAAAAATTAAATAGGCCTTTGCTATACAAATCTATAAGCCTCTGCTATACAAATTAAACAGACATTATCTTTAAAAATTAAACGAGCCTTTGTTACAAACATTAAATAGGCCTTTGCTATACAAATCTATAAGCCTCTGCTATACAAATTAAACAGACATTATCTTTAAAAATTAAACGAGCCTTTGTTACAAAAATTAAACGAGCTTTGTTACAAAAATTAAACGAGCCTTTGTTACAAAAATTCAATGGGCCTTTGCTATACAAATCGATAAGCCTCTTCTATACAAATTAAACTGACATTATCTTTAAAAATTAAACGAGCCTTTGTTACAAAAATTAAATAGGCCTTTGCTACAAAAATTAAATAGGCCTTTGCTACACAAATCTATAAGCCTCTTCTATACAAATTAAACAGACATTATCTTTAAAAATTAAACGAGCCTTTGTTACAAAAATTCAATAGGCCTTTGCTATACAAATCTATAAGCTTCTGCTATACAAATCTATAAGCCTCTTCTATACAAATTAAACAGACATTATCTTTAAAAATTAAACGAGCCTTTGTTACAAAAATTCAATAGGCCTTTGCTATACAAATCTATAAGCTTCTGCTATACAAATTAAACAGACATTATCTTTAAAAATTAAACGAGCCTTTGTTACAAAAATTAAATAGGCCTTTGCTATACAAATCTATAAGCTTCTGCTATACAAATTAAACAGACATTATCTTTAAAAATTAAACGAGCCTTTGTTACAAAAATTAAATAGGCCTTTGCCACAAAAATTAAATAGGCCTTTGCTATACAAATCTATAAGCCTCTTCTATACAAATTAAACAGACATTATCTTTAAAAATTAAACGAGCCTTTGTTACAAAAATTCAATAGGCCTTAGCTATACAAATCTATAAGCTTCTGCTATACAAATCTATAAGCCTCTTCTATACAAATTAAACAGACATTATCTTTAAAAATTAAACGAGCCTTTGTTACAAAAATTAAATAGGCCTTTGCTATACAAATCTATAAGCCTCTGCTATACAAATTAAACAGACATTATCTTTAAAAATTAAACGAGCCTTTGTTACAAAAATTAAACGAGCCTTTGTTACAAAAATTAAATAGGCCTTTGCTATACAAATCTATAAGCCTCTTCTAACAAATTAAACAGACATTATCTTTAAAAATTAAACGAGCCTTTGTTACAAAAATTCAATAGGCCTTTGCTATACAAATCTATAAGCTTCTGCTATACAAATTAAACAGACATTATCTTTAAAAATTAAACGAGCCTTTGTTACAAACATTAAATAGGCCTTTGCTATACAAATCTATAAGCCTCTGCTATACAAATTAAAGAGACATTATCTTTAAAAATTAAACGAGCCTTTGTTACAAAAATTAAACGAGCCTTTGTTACAAAAATTCAATGGGCCTTTGCTATACAAATCGATAAGCCTCTTCTATACAAATTAAACTGACATTATCTTTAAAAATTAAACGAGCCTTTGTTACAAAAATTAAACGAGCCTTTGTTACAAAAATTAAATAGGCCTTTGCTATACAAATCTATAAGCCTCTGCTATACAAATTAAACAGACATTATCTTTAAAAATTAAACGAGCCTTTGTTACAAAAATTAAATGAGCCTTTGTTACAAAAATTAAACGAGCCTTTGTTACAAAAATTCAATGGGCCTTTGCTATACAAATCTATAAGCCTCTTCTATACAAATTAAACAGACATTATCTTTAAAAATTAAACGAGCCTTTGTTACAAAAATTAAACGAGCCTTTGCTACAAAAATTAAATAGGCCTTTGCTATACAAATCTATAAGCCTCTGCTATACAAATTAAACAGACATTATCTTTAAAAATTAAACGAGCCTTTGTTACAAAAATTAAATAGGCCTTTGCTACAAAAATTAAATAGGCCTTTGCTACACAAATCTATAAGCCTCTTCTAACAAATTAAACAGACATTATCTTTAAAAATTAAACGAGCCTTTGTTACAAAAATTCAATAGGCCTTTGCTATACAAATCTATAAGCTTCTGCTATACAAATTAAACAGACATTATCTTTAAAAATTAAACGAGCCTTTGTTACAAACATTAAATAGGCCTTTGCTATACAACTCTATAAGCCTCTTCTATACAAATTAAACAGGCATTATCTTTAAAAATTAAACAAGCTTTGTTACAAAAATTAAATAGGCCTTTGCTATACAAATCTATAAGCCTCTGCTATACAAATTAAACAGACATTATCTTTAAAAATTAAACGAGCCTTTGTTACAAACATTAAATAGGCCTTTGCTATACAAATCTATAAGCCTCTTCTATACAAATTAAACAGACATTATCTTTAAAAATTAAACGAGCCTTTGTTACAAAAATTAAACGAGCCTTTGTTACAAAAATTAAATAGGCCTTTGCTATACAAATCTATAAGCCTCTTCTAACAAATTAAACAGACATTATCTTTAAAAATTAAACGAGCCTTTGTTACAAAAATTCAATAGGCCTTTGCTATACAAATCTATAAGCTTCTGCTATACAAATTAAACAGACATTATCTTTAAAAATTAAACAAGCTTTGTTACAAAAATTAAATAGGCCTTTGCTATACAAATCTATAAGCCTCTGCTATACAAATTAAACAGACATTATCTTTAAAAATTAAACGAGCCTTTGTTACAAACATTAAATAGGCCTTTGCTATACAAATCTATAAGCCTCTTCTATACAAATTAAACAGACATTATCTTTAAAAATTAAAAGAGCCTTTGTTACTAAAATTAAATAGGCCTTTGCTATACAAATCTATAAGCCTCTGCTATACAAATTAAACAGACATTATCTTTAAAAATTAAACGAGCCTTTGTTAGAAAAATTAAACGAGCCTTTGTTACAAAAATTAAATAGGCCTTTGCTATACAAATCTATAAGCCTCTTCTATACAAATTAAACAGACATTATCTTTAAAAATTAAACGAGCCTTTGTTACAAAAATTCAATAGGCCTTTGCTATACAAATCTATAAGCTCCTGCTATACAAATTAAACAGACATTATCTTTAGAAATTAAACAAGCTTTGTTACAAAAATTAAATAGGCCTTTGCTACAAAAATTAAATAGGCCTTTGTTACAAAAATTCAATGGGCCTTTGCTATACAAATCTATAAGCCTCTTCTATACAAATTAAACAGACATTATCTTTAAAAATTAAACGAGCCTTTGTTACAAAAATTCAATAGGCCTTTGCTATACAAATCTATAAGCTTCTGCTATACAAATTAAACAGACATTATCTTTAAAAATTAAACGAGCCTTTGTTACAAAAATTAAACGAGCCTTTGTTACAAAAATTCAATGGGCCTTTGCTATACAAATCTATAAGCCTCTTCTATACAAATTAAACAGACATTATCTTTAAAAATTAAACGAGCCTTTGTTACAAAAATTAAATGAGCCTTTGTTACAAAAATTAAACGAGCCTTTGTTACAAAAATTCAATGGGCCTTTGCTATACAAATCTATAAGCCTCTTCTATACAAATTAAACTGACATTATCTTTAAAAATTAAACGAGCCTTTGTTACAAAAATTAAACGAGCCTTTGTTACAAAAAATAAACAAGCCTCTGTTACAAAAATTAAACGAGCCTTTGTTACAAAAATTAAATGAGCCTTTGTTACAAAAATTAAACGAGCCTTTGTTACAAAAATTAAATAGGCCTTTGCTACACAAATCTATAAGCCTCTGCTATACAAATTAAACTGACATTATCTTTAAAAATTAAACGAGCCTTTGTTACAAAAATTAAATAGGCCTTTGCTATACAAATCTATAAGCCTCTGCTATACAAATTAAACTGACATTATCTTTGAAAATTAAACGAGCCTTTGTTACAAAAATTAAACGAGCCTTTGTTACAAAAATTAAACGAGCCTTTGTTACAAAAATGTAATGGGCCTTTGCTATACAAATCTATAAGCCTCTTCTATACAAATTAAACAGACATTATCTTTAAAAATTAAACGAGCCTTTGTTACAAAAATTCAATAGGCCTTTGCTATACAAATCTATAAGCTTCTGCTATACAAATTAAACAGACATTATCTTGAAAAATTAAACGAGCCTTTGTTACAAAAATTAAATAGGCCTTTGCTACAAAAATTAAATAGGCCTTTGCTATACAAATCTATAAGCCTCTTCTATACAAATTAAACAGACATTATCTTTAAAAATTAAACGAGCCTTTGTTACAAAAATTCAATAGGCCTTTGCTATACAAATCTATAAGCTTCTGCTATACAAATCTATAAGCCTCTTCTATACAAATTAAACAGACATTATCTTTAAAAATTAAACAAGCTTTGTTACAAAAATTAAATAGGCCTTTGCTACAAAAATTAAACAAGCTTTGTTACAAAAATTCAATAGGCCTTTGCTATACAAATCTATAAGCCTCTGCTATACAAATTAAACAGACATTATCTTTAAAAATTAAACGAGCCTTTGTTACAAAAATTAAACGAGCCTTTGTTACAAAAATTCAATGGGCCTTTGCTATACAAATCGATAAGCCTCTTCTATACAAATTAAACTGACATTATCTTTAAAAATTAAACGAGCCTTTGTTACAAAAATTAAACGAGCCTTTGTTACAAAAATTAAATAGGCCTTTGCTATACAAATCTATAAGCCTCTGCTATACAAATTAAACAGACATTATCTTTAAAAATTAAACGAGCCTTTGTTACAAAAATTAAATGAGCCTTTGTTACAAAAATTAAACGAGCCTTTGTTACAAAAATTCAATGGGCCTTTGCTATACAAATCTATAAGCCTCTTCTATACAAATTAAACTGACATTATCTTTAAAAATTAAACGAGCCTTTGTTACAAAAATTAAACGAGCCTTTGTTACAAAAATTAAACGAGCCTTTGTTACAAAAATTAAACGAGCCTTTGTTACAAAATTTCAATGGGCCTTTGCTATACAAATCTATAAGCCTCTTCTATACAAATTAAACAGATATTATCTTTAAAAATTAAACGAGCCTTTGTTACAAAAATTAAACGAGCCTTTGCTACAAAAATTAAATAGGCCTTTGCTACAAAAATTAAATAGGCCTTTGCTACACAAATCTATAAGCCTCTTCTAACAAATTAAACAGACATTATCTTTAAAAATTAAACGAGCCTTTGTTACAAAAATTCAATAGGCCTTTGCTATACAAATCTATAAGCTTCTGCTATACAAATTAAACAGACATTATCTTTAAAAATTAAACGAGCCTTTGTTACAAACATTAAATAGGCCTTTGCTATACAACTCTATAAGCCTCTTCTATACAAATTAAACAGACATTATCTTTAAAAATTAAACAAGCTTTGTTACAAAAATTAAATAGGCCTTTGCTATACAAATCTATAAGCCTCTGCTATACAAATTAAACAGACATTATCTTTAAAAATTAAACGAGCCTTTGTTACAAACATTAAATAGGCCTTTGCTATACAAATCTATAAGCCTCTTCTATACAAATTAAACAGACATTATCTTTAAAAATTAAACGAGCCTTTGTTACAAAAATTAAACGAGCCTTTGTTACAAAAATTAAATAGGCCTTTGCTATACAAATCTATAAGCCACTTCTAACAAATTAAACAGACATTATCTTTAAAAATTAAACGAGCCTTTGTTACAAAAATTCAATAGGCCTTTGCTATACAAATTTATAAGCTTCTGCTATACAAATTAAACAGACATTATCTTTAAAAATTAAACAAGCTTTGTTACAAAAATTAAATAGGCCTTTGCTATACAAATCTATAAGCCTCTGCTATACAAATTAAACAGACATTATCTTTAAAAATTAAACGAGCCTTTGTTACAAACATTAAATAGGCCTTTGCTATACAAATCTATAAGCCTCTTCTATACAAATTAAACAGACATTATCTTTAAAAATTAAAAGAGCCTTTGTTACTAAAATTAAATAGGCCTTTGCTATACAAATCTATAAGCCTCTGCTATACAAATTAAACAGACATTATCTTTAAAAATTAAACGAGCCTTTGTTAGAAAAATTAAACGAGCCTTTGTTACAAAAATGTAATGGGCCTTTGTTATACAAATCTATAAGCCTCTTCTATACAAATTAAACAGACATTATCTTTAAAAATTAAACGAGCCTTTGTTACAAAAATTCAATAGGCCTTTGCTATACAAATCTATAAGCTTCTGCTATACAAATTAAACAGACATTATCTTTAAAAATTAAACAAGCTTTGTTACAAAAATTAAATAGGCCTTTGCTACAAAAATTAAATAGGCCTTTGTTACAAAAATTCAATGGGCCTTTGCTATACAAATCTATAAGCCTCTTCTATACAAATTAAACAGACATTATCTTTAAAAATTAAACGAGCCTTTGTTACAAAAATTCAATAGGCCTTTGCTATACAAATCTATAAGCCTCTGCTATACAAATTAAACAGACATTATCTTTAAAAATTAAACGAGCCTTTGTTACAAAAATTAAACGAGCCTTTGTTACAAAAATTCAATGGGCCTTTGCTATACAAATCTATAAGCCTCTTCTATACAAATTAAACAGACATTATCTTTAAAAATTAAACGAGCCTTTGTTACAAAAATTAAATGAGCCTTTGTTACAAAAATTAAACGAGCCTTTGTTACAAAAATTCAATGGGCCTTTGCTATACAAATCTATAAGCCTCTTCTATACAAATTAAACTGACATTATCTTTAAAAATTAAACGAGCCTTTGTTACAAAAATTAAACGAGCCTTTGTTACAAAAAATAAACAAGCCTCTGTTACAAAAATTAAACGAGCCTTTGTTACACAAATTAAATGAGCCTTTGTTACAAAAATTAAACGAGCCTTTGTTACAAAAATTAAATAGACCTTTGCTACACAAATCTATAAGCCTCTGCTATACAAATTAAACTGACATTATCTTTAAAAATTAAACGAGCCTTTGTTACAAAAATTAAATAGGCCTTTGCTATACAAATCTATAAGCCTCTGCTATACAAATTAAACTGACATTATCTTTGAAAATTAAACGAGCCTTTGTTACAAAAATTAAACGAGCCTTTGTTACAAAAATTAAACGAGCCTTTGTTACAAAAATGTAATGGGCATTTGCTATACAAATCTATAAGCCTCTTCTATACAAATTAAACAGACATTATCTTTAAAAATTAAACGAGCCTTTGTTACAAAAATTCAATAGGCCTTTGCTATACAAATCTATAAGCCTCTGCTATACAAATTAAACAGACATTATCTTTAAAAATTAAACGAGCCTTTGTTACAAACATTAAATAGGCCTTTGCTATACAAATCTATAAGCCTCTTCTATACAAATTAAACAGACATTATCTTTAAAAATTAAACGAGCCTTTGTTACAAAAATTCAATAGGCCTTTGCTATACAAATCTATAAGCCTCTTCTATACAAATTAAACAGACATTATCTTTAAAAATTAAACGAGCCTTTGTTACAAAAATTCAATAGGCCTTTGCTATACAAATCTATAAGCTTCTGCTATACAAATTAAACAGACATTTTCTTTAAAAATTAAACAAGCTTTGTTACAAAAATTAAATAGGCCTTTGCTACAAAAATTAAATAGGCCTTTGTTACAAAAATTCAATGGGCCTTTGCTATACAAATCTATAAGCCTCTTCTATACAAATTAAACAGACATTATCTTTAAAAATTAAACGAGCCTTTGTTACAAAAATTCAATAGGCCTTTGCTATACAAATCTATAAGCCTCTGCTATACAAATTAAACAGACATTATCTTTAAAAATTAAACGAGCCTTTGTTACAAAAATTAAACGAGCCTTTGTTACAAAAATTAAACGAGCCTTTGTTACAAAAATTCAATGGGCCTTTGCTATACAAATCGATAAGCCTCTTCTATACAAATTAAACTGACATTATCTTTAAAAATTAAACGAGCCTTTGTTACAAAAATTAAATAGGCCTTTGCTATACAAATATATAAGCCTCTGCTATACAAATTAAACAGACATTATCTTTAAAAATTAAACGAGCCTTTGTTACAAAAATTAAATGAGCCTTTGTTACAAAAATTAAACGAGCCTTTGTTACAAAATTTCAATGGGCCTTTGCTATACAAATCTATAAGCCTCTTCTATACAAATTAAACAGACATTATCTTTAAAAATTAAACGAGCCTTTGTTACAAAAATTAAACGAGCCTTTGCTACAAAAATTAAATAGGCCTTTGCTACAAAAATTAAATAGGCCTTTGCTACAAAAATTAAATAGACCTTTGTTACAAAAATTAAATAGACCTTTGCTACACAAATCTATAAGCCTCTGCTATACAAATTAAACTGACATTATCTTTAAAAATTAAACGAGCCTTTGTTACAAAAATTAAATAGGCCTTTGCTACACAAATCTATAAGCCTCTTCTAACAAATTAAACAGACATTATCTTTAAAAATTAAACGAGCCTTTGTTACAAAAATTCAATAGGCCTTTGCTATACAAATCTATAAGCTTCTGCTATACAAATTAAACAGACATTATCTTTAAAAATTAAACGAGCCTTTGTTACAAACATTAAATAGGCCTTTGCTATACAACTCTATAAGCCTCTTCTATACAAATTAAACAGACATTATCTTTAAAAATTAAACAAGCTTTGTTACAAAAATTAAATAGGCCTTTGCTATACAAATCTATAAGCCTCTGCTATACAAATTAAACAGACATTATCTTTAAAAATTAAACGAGCCTTTGTTACAAACATTAAATAGGCCTTTGCTATACAAATCTATAAGCCTCTTCTATACAAATTAAACAGACATTATCTTTAAAAATTAAACGAGCTTTTGTTACAAAAATTAAACGAGCCTTTGTTACAAAAATTAAATAGGCCTTTGCTATACAAATCTATAAGCCACTTCTAACAAATTAAACAGACATTATCTTTAAAAATTAAACGAGCCTTTGTTACAAAAATTCAATAGGCCTTTGCTATACAAATCTATAAGCTTCTGCTATACAAATTAAACAGACATTATCTTTAAAAATTAAACAAGCTTTGTTACAAAAATTAAATAGGCCTTTGCTATACAAATCTATAAGCCTCTGCTATACAAATTAAACAGACATTATCTTTAAAAATTAAACGAGCCTTTGTTACAAACATTAAATAGGCCTTTGCTATACAAATCTATAAGCCTCTTCTATACAAATTAAACAGACATTATCTTTAAAAATTAAAAGAGCCTTTGTTACAAAAATTAAACGAGCCTTTGTTACAAAAAATAAACAAGCCTCTGTTACAAAAATTAAACGAGCCTTTGTTACAAAAATTAAATGAGCCTTTGTTACAAAAATTAAACGAGCCTTTGTTACAAAAATTAAATAGACCTTTGCTACACAAATCTATAAGCCTCTGCTATACAAATTAAACTGACATTATCTTTAAAAATTAAACGAGCCTTTGTTACAAAAATTAAATAGGCCTTTGCTATACAAATCTATAAGCCTCTGCTATACAAATTAAACTGACATTATCTTTGAAAATTAAACGAGCCTTTGTTACAAAAATTAAACGAGCCTTTGTTACAAAAATTAAACGAGCCTTTGTTACAAAAATGTAATGGGCCTTTGCTATACAAATCTATAAGCCTCTTCTATACAAATTAAACAGACATTATCTTTAAAAATTAAACGAGCCTTTGTTACAAAAATTCAATAGGCCTTTGCTATACAAATCTATAAGCCTCTGCTATACAAATTAAACAGACATTATCTTTAAAAATTAAACGAGCCTTTGTTACAAACATTAAATAGGCCTTTGCTATACAAATCTATAAGCCTCTTCTATACAAATTAAACAGACATTATCTTTAAATATTAAACGAGCCTTTGTTACAAAAATTAAATAGGCCTTTGCTACCAAAAATTAAATAGGCCTTTGCTATACAAATCTATAAGCCTCTTCTATACAAATTAAACAGACATTATCTTTAAAAATTAAACGAGCCTTTGTTACAAAAATTCAATAGGCCTTTGCTATACAAATCTATAAGCTTGTGCTATACAAATTAAACAGACATTTTCTTTAAAAATTAGACAAGCTTTGTTACAAAAATTAAATAGGCCTTTGCTACAAAAATTAAATAGGCCTTTGTTACAAAAATTCAATGGGCCTTTGCTATACAAATCTATAAGCCTCTTCTATACAAATTAAACAGACATTATCTTTAAAAATTAAACGAGCCTTTGTTACAAAAATTCAATAGGCCTTTGCTATACAAATCTATAAGCCTCTGCTATACAAATTAAACAGACATTATCTTTAAAAATTAAACGAGCCTTTGTTACAAAAATTAAACGAGCCTTTGTTACAAAAATTCAATGGGCCTTTGCTATACAAATCTATAAGCCTCTTCTATACAAATTAAACAGACATTATCTTTAAAAATTAAACGAGCCTTTGTTACAAAAATTAAACGAGCCTTTGTTACAAAAAATAAACAAGCCTCTGTTACAAAAATTAAACGAGCCTTTGTTACAAAAATTAAATGAGCCTTTGTTACAAAAATTAAACGAGCCTTTGTTACAAAAATTAAATAGGCCTTTGCTACACAAATCTATAAGCCTCTGCTATACAAATTAAACTGACATTATCTTTAAAAATTAAACGAGCCTTTGTTACAAAAATTAAATAGGCCTTTGCTATACAAATCTATAAGCCTCTGCTATACAAATTAAACTGACATTGTCTTTAAAAATTAAACGAGCCTTTGTTACAAAAATTAAACGAGCCTTTGTTACAAAAATGTAATGGGCCTTTGCTATACAAATCTATAAGCCTCTTCTATACAAATTAAACAGACATTATCTTTAATAATTAAACGAGCCTTTGTTACAAAAATTCAATAGGCCTTTGCTATACAAATCTATAAGCCTCTGCTATACAAATTAAACAGACATTATCTTTAAAAATTAAACGAGCCTTTGTTACAAACATTAAATAGGCCTTTGCTATACAAATCTATAAGCCTCTGCTATACAAATTAAACAGACATTATCTTTAAAAATTAAACGAGCCTTTGTTACAAACATTAAATAGGCCTTTGCTATACAAATCTATAAGCCTCTGCTATACAAATTAAACTGACATTATCTTTAAAAATTAAACGAGCCTTTGTTACAAAAATTAAACGAGCCTTTGTTACAAAAATTCAATGGGCCTTTGCTATACAAATCGATAAGCCTCTTCTATACAAATTAAACTGACATTATCTTTAAAAATTAAACGAGCCGTTGTTACAAAAATTAAACGAGCCTTTGTTACAAAAATTAAACGAGCCTTTGTTACAAAAATTAAACGAGCCTTTGTTACAAAAATTCAATGGGCCTTTGCTATACAAATCTATAAGCCTCTTCTATACAAATTAAACAGACATTATCTGTAAAAATTAAACGAGCCTTTGTTACAAAAATTCAATAGGCCTTTGCTATACAATTCTATAAGCCTCTTCTATACAAATTAAACAGGCATTATCTTTAAAAATTAAACAAGCCTTTGTTACAAACATTAAATAGGCCTTTGCTATACAAATCTATAAGCCTCTGCTATACAAATTAAACTGACATTATCTTTAAAAATTAAACGAGCCTTTGATACAAAAATTCAATGGGCCTTTGTTACAAAAATTAAACAAACCTTTGCTATACAAATGTACAAGCTTTTGCTAAATATAAATTAAACAATTCATTAGATATGGCCAAATTAAACAAGCGTTTGCTTTGCAAATTAACTAGGCATTCGCTATACAAAATTTAAGCCTTTGCAATAAATATTAAACAAGCCTTTGCTACAAAAATTATACAGGCCTTTCCAATACAAATTATACAAGCCTTTGCTACACAAATTAAACTTACTTTGATACAAAAATGAAACATGCCTTTGCTATACAAATCTATAAGCCTCTGCTATACAAATTAAACAGACATTATCTTTAAAAATTAAACGAGCCTTTGTTACAAACATTAAATAGGCCTTTGCTATACAAATCTATAAGCTTCTGCTATACAAATTAAACAGACATTATCTTTAAAAATTAAACGAGCCTTTGTTACAAAAATTAAATAGGCCTTTGCTACAAAAATTAAATAGGCCTTTGCTATACAAATCTATAAGCCTCTTCTATACAAATTAAACAGACATTATCTTTAAAAATTAAACGAGCCTTTGTTACAAAAATTCAATAGGCCTTTGCTATACAAATCTATAAGCTTCTGCTATACAAATTAAACAGACATTTTCTTTAAAAATTAAACAAGCTTTGTTACAAAAATTAAATAGGCCTTTGCTACAAAAATTAAATAGGCCTTTGTTACAAAAATTCAATGGGCCTTTGCTATACAAATCTATAAGCCTCTTCTATACAAATTAAACAGACATTATCTTTAAAAATTAAACGAGCCTTTGTTACAAAAATTCAATAGGCCTTTGCTATACAAATCTATAAGCCTCTGCTATACAAATTAAACAGACATTATCTTTAAAAATTAAACGAGCCTTTGTTACAAAAATTAAACGAGCCTTTGTTACAAAAATTAAACGAGCCTTTGTTACAAAAATTCAATGGGCCTTTGCTATACAAATCGATAAGCCTCTTCTATACAAATTAAACTGACATTATCTTTAAAAATTAAACGAGCCTTTGTTACAAAAATTAAACGAGCCTTTGTTACAAAAATTAAATAGGCCTTTGCTATACAAATATATAAGCCTCTGCTATACAAATTAAACAGACATTATCTTTAAAAATTAAACGAGCCTTTGTTACAAAAATTAAATGAGCCTTTGTTACAAAAATTAAACGAGCCTTTGTTACAAAATTTCAATGGGCCTTTGCTATACAAATCTATAAGCCTCTTCTATACAAATTAAACAGACATTATCTTTAAAAATTAAACGAGCCTTTGTTACAAAAATTAAACGAGCCTTTGCTACAAAAATTAAATAGGCCTTTGCTACAAAAATTAAATAGGCCTTTGCTACAAAAATTAAATAGACCTTTGTTACAAAAATTAAATAGACCTTTGCTACACAAATCTATAAGCCTCTGCTATACAAATTAAACTGACATTATCTTTAAAAATTAAACGAGCCTTTGTTACAAAAATTAAATAGGCCTTTGCTACACAAATCTATAAGCCTCTTCTAACAAATTAAACAGACATTATCTTTAAAAATTAAACGAGCCTTTGTTACAAAAATTCAATAGGCCTTTGCTATACAAATCTATAAGCTTCTGCTATACAAATTAAACAGACATTATCTTTAAAAATTAAACGAGCCTTTGTTACAAACATTAAATAGGCCTTTGCTATACAACTCTATAAGCCTCTTCTATACAAATTAAACAGACATTATCTTTAAAAATTAAACAAGCTTTGTTACAAAAATTAAATAGGCCTTTGCTATACAAATCTATAAGCCTCTGCTATACAAATTAAACAGACATTATCTTTAAAAATTAAACGAGCCTTTGTTACAAACATTAAATAGGCCTTTGCTATACAAATCTATAAGCCTCTTCTATACAAATTAAACAGACATTATCTTTAAAAATTAAACGAGCTTTTGTTACAAAAATTAAACGAGCCTTTGTTACAAAAATTAAATAGGCCTTTGCTATACAAATCTATAAGCCACTTCTAACAAATTAAACAGACATTATCTTTAAAAATTAAACGAGCCTTTGTTACAAAAATTCAATAGGCCTTTGCTATACAAATCTATAAGCTTCTGCTATACAAATTAAACAGACATTATCTTTAAAAATTAAACAAGCTTTGTTACAAAAATTAAATAGGCCTTTGCTATACAAATCTATAAGCCTCTGCTATACAAATTAAACAGACATTATCTTTAAAAATTAAACGAGCCTTTGTTACAAACATTAAATAGGCCTTTGCTATACAAATCTATAAGCCTCTTCTATACAAATTAAACAGACATTATCTTTAAAAATTAAAAGAGCCTTTGTTACTAAAATTAAATAGGCCTTTGCTATACAAATCTATAAGCCTCTGCTATACAAATTAAACAGACATTATCTTTAAAAATTAAACGAGCCTTTGTTAGAAAAATTAATCGAGCCTTTGTTACAAAAATTAAATAGGCCTTTGCTATACAAATCTATAAGCCTCTTCTATACAAATTAAACAGACATTATCTTTAAAAATTAAACGAGCCTTTGTTACAAAAAATAAACAAGCCTCTGTTACAAAAATTAAACGAGCCTTTGTTACAAAAATTAAATGAGCCTTTGTTACAAAAATTAAACGAGCCTTTGTTACAAAAATTAAATAGGCCTTTGCTACACAAATCTATAAGCCTCTGCTATACAAATTAAACTGACATTATCTTTAAAAATTAAACGAGCCTTTGTTACAAAAATTAAATAGGCCTTTGCTATACAAATCTATAAGCCTCTGCTATACAAATTAAACTGACATTGTCTTTAAAAATTAAACGAGCCTTTGTTACAAAAATTAAACGAGCCTTTGTTACAAAAATGTAATGGGCCTTTGCTATACAAATCTATAAGCCTCTTCTATACAAATTAAACAGACATTATCTTTAATAATTAAACGAGCCTTTGTTACAAAAATTCAATAGGCCTTTGCTATACAAATCTATAAGCCTCTGCTATACAAATTAAACAGACATTATCTTTAAAAATTAAACGAGCCTTTGTTACAAACATTAAATAGGCCTTTGCTATACAAATCTATAAGCCTCTGCTATACAAATTAAACAGACATTATCTTTAAAAATTAAACGAGCCTTTGTTACAAACATTAAATAGGCCTTTGCTATACAAATCTATAAGTCTCTGCTATACAAATTAAACTGACATTATCTTTAAAAATTAAACGAGCCTTTGTTACAAAAATTAAACGAGCCTTTGTTACAAAAATTCAATGGGCCTTTGCTATACAAATCGATAAGCCTCTTCTATACAAATTAAACTGACATTATCTTTAAAAATTAAACGAGCCTTTGTTACAAAAATTAAACGAGCCTTTGTTACAAAAATTAAACGAGCCTTTGTTACAAAAATTAAACGAGCCTTTGTTACAAAAATTCAATGGGCCTTTGCTATACAAATCTATAAGCCTCTTCTATACAAATTAAACAGACATTATCTGTAAAAATTAAACGAGCCTTTGTTACAAAAATTCAATAGGCCTTTGCTATACAATTCTATAAGCCTCTTCTATACAAATTAAACAGACATTATCTTTAAAAATTAAACAAGCCTTTGTTACAAACATTAAATAGGCCTTTGCTATACATATCTATAAGCCTCTGCTATACAAATTAAACTGACATTATCTTTAAAAATTAAACGAGCCTTTGATACAAAAATTCAATGGGCCTTTGTTACAAAAATTAAACAAACCTTTGCTATACAAATCTACAAGCTTTTGCTAAACATAAATTAAACAATTCATTAGATATGGCCAAATTAAACAAGCGTTTGCTTTGCAAATTAACTAGGCATTCGCTATACAAAATTTAAGCCTTTGCAATAAATATTAAACAAGCCTTTGCTACAAAAATTATACAGGCCTTTCCAATACAAATTATACAAGCCTTTGCTACACAAATTAAACTTACTTTGATACAAAAATGAAACATGCCTTTGCTATACAAATCTATAAGCCTCTGCTATACAAATTAAACAGACATTATCTTTAAAAATTAAACGAGCCTTTGTTACAAACATTAAATAGGCCTTTGCTATACAAATCTATAAGCCTCTTCTATACAAATTAAACAGACATTATCTTTAAAAATTAAACGAGCCTTTGTTACAAAAATTCAATAGGCCTTTGCTATACAAATCTATAAGCTTCTGCTATACAAATTAAACAGACATTATCTTTAAAAATTAAACGAGCCTTTGTTACAAAAATTAAATAGGCCTTTGCTACAAAAATTAAATAGGCCTTTGCTATACAAATCTATAAGCCTCTTCTATACAAATTAAACAGACATTATCTTTAAAAATTAAACGAGCCTTTGTTACAAAAATTCAATAGGCCTTTGCTATACAAATCTATAAGCTTCTGCTATACAAATTAAACAGACATTTTCTTTAAAAATTAAACAAGCTTTGTTACAAAAATTAAATAGGCCTTTGCTACAAAAATTAAATAGGCCTTTGTTACAAAAATTCAATGGGCCTTTGCTATACAAATCTATAAGCCTCTTCTATACAAATTAAACAGACATTATCTTTAAAAATTAAACGAGCCTTTGTTACAAAAATTCAATAGGCCTTTGCTATACAAATCTATAAGCCTCTGCTATACAAATTAAACAGACATTATCTTTAAAAATTAAACGAGCCTTTGTTACAAAAATTAAACGAGCCTTTGTTACAAAAATTAAACGAGCCTTTGTTACAAAAATTCAATGGGCCTTTGCTATACAAATCGATAAGCCTCTTCTATACAAATTAAACTGACATTATCTTTAAAAATTAAACGAGCCTTTGTTACAAAAATTAAACGAGCCTTTGTTACAAAAATTAAATAGGCCTTTGCTATACAAATATATAAGCCTCTGCTATACAAATTAAACAGACATTATCTTTAAAAATTAAACGAGCCTTTGTTACAAAAATTAAATGAGCCTTTGTTACAAAAATTAAACGAGCCTTTGTTACAAAATTTCAATGGGCCTTTGCTATACAAATCTATAAGCCTCTTCTATACAAATTAAACAGACATTATCTTTAAAAATTAAACGAGCCTTTGTTACAAAAATTAAACGAGCCTTTGCTACAAAAATTAAATAGGCCTTTGCTACAAAAATTAAATAGGCCTTTGCTACAAAAATTAAATAGACCTTTGTTACAAAAATTAAATAGACCTTTGCTACACAAATCTATAAGCCTCTGCTATACAAATTAAACTGACATTATCTTTAAAAATTAAACGAGCCTTTGTTACAAAAATTAAATAGGCCTTTGCTACACAAATCTATAAGCCTCTTCTAACAAATTAAACAGACATTATCTTTAAAAATTAAACGAGCCTTTGTTACAAAAATTCAATAGGCCTTTGCTATACAAATCTATAAGCTTCTGCTATACAAATTAAACAGACATTATCTTTAAAAATTAAACGAGCCTTTGTTACAAACATTAAATAGGCCTTTGCTATACAACTCTATAAGCCTCTTCTATACAAATTAAACAGACATTATCTTTAAAAATTAAACAAGCTTTGTTACAAAAATTAAATAGGCCTTTGCTATACAAATCTATAAGCCTCTGCTATACAAATTAAACAGACATTATCTTTAAAAATTAAACGAGCCTTTGTTACAAACATTAAATAGGCCTTTGCTATACAAATCTATAAGCCTCTTCTATACAAATTAAACAGACATTATCTTTAAAAATTAAACGAGCTTTTGTTACAAAAATTAAACGAGCCTTTGTTACAAAAATTAAATAGGCCTTTGCTATACAAATCTATAAGCCACTTCTAACAAATTAAACAGACATTATCTTTAAAAATTAAACGAGCCTTTGTTACAAAAATTCAATAGGCCTTTGCTATACAAATCTATAAGCTTCTGCTATACAAATTAAACAGACATTATCTTTAAAAATTAAACAAGCTTTGTTACAAAAATTAAATAGGCCTTTGCTATACAAATCTATAAGCCTCTGCTATACAAATTAAACAGACATTATCTTTAAAAATTAAACGAGCCTTTGTTACAAACATTAAATAGGCCTTTGCTATACAAATCTATAAGCCTCTTCTATACAAATTAAACAGACATTATCTTTAAAAATTAAAAGAGCCTTTGTTACTAAAATTAAATAGGCCTTTGCTATACAAATCTATAAGCCTCTGCTATACAAATTAAACAGACATTATCTTTAAAAATTAAACGAGCCTTTGTTAGAAAAATTAATCGAGCCTTTGTTACAAAAATTAAATAGGCCTTTGCTATACAAATCTATAAGCCTCTTCTATACAAATTAAACAGACATTATCTTTAAAAATTAAACGAGCCTTTGTTACAAAAATTCAATAGGCCTTTGCTATACAAATCTATAAGCTTCTGCTATACAAATTAAACAGACATTATCTTTAAAAATTAAACAAGCTTTGTTACAAAAATTAAATAGGCCTTTGCTACAAAAATTAAATAGGCCTTTGTTACAAAAATTCAATGGGCCTTTGCTATACAAATCTATAAGCCTCTTCTATACAAATTAAACAGACATTATCTTTAAAAATTAAACGAGCCTTTGTTACAAAAATTCAATAGGCCTTTGCTATACAAATCTATAAGCCTCTGCTATACAAATTAAACAGACATTATCTTTAAAAATTAAACGAGCCTTTGTTACAAAAATTAAACGAGCCTTTGTTACAAAAATTCAATGGGCCTTTGCTATACAAATCTATAAGCCTCTTCTATACAAATTAAACTGACATTATCTTTAAAAATTAAACGAGCCTTTGTTACAAAAATTAAATGAGCCTTTGTTACAAAAATTAAACGAGCCTTTGTTACAAAAATTCAATGGGCCTTTGCTATACAAATCTATAAGCCTCTTCTATACAAATTAAACTGACATTATCTTTAAAAATTAAACGAGCCTTTGTTACAAAAATTAAACGAGCCTTTGTTACAAAAAATAAACAAGCCTCTGTTACAAAAATTAAACGAGCCTTTGTTACAAAAATTAAATGAGCCTTTGTTACAAAAATTAAACGAGCCTTTGTTACAAAAATTAAATAGACCTTTGCTACACAAATCTATAAGCCTCTGCTATACAAATTAAATTGACATTATCTTTAAAAATTAAACGAGCCTTTGTTACAAAAATTAAATAGGCCTTTGCTATACAAATCTATAAGCCTCTGCTATACAAATTAAACTGACATTATCTTTGAAAATTAAACGAGCCTTTGTTACAAAAATTAAACGAGCCTTTGTTACAAAAATTAAACGAGCCTTTGTTACAAAAATGTAATGGGCCTTTGCTATACAAATCTATAAGCCTCTTCTATACAAATTAAACAGACATTATCTTTAAAAATTAAACGAGCCTTTGTTACAAAAATTCAATAGGCCTTTGCTATACAAATCTATAAGCCTCTGCTATACAAATTAAACAGACATTATCTTTAAAAATTAAACGAGCCTTTGTTACAAACATTAAATAGGCCTTTGCTATACAAATCTATAAGCCTCTTCTATACAAATTAAACAGACATTATCTTTAAAAATTAAACGAGCCTTTGTTACAAAAATTCAATAGGCCTTTGCTATACAAATCTATAAGCTTCTGCTATACAAATTAAACAGACATTATCTTTAAAAATTAAACGAGCCTTTGTTACAAAAATTAAATAGGCCTTTGCTACCAAAAATTAAATAGGCCTTTGCTATACAAATCTATAAGCCTCTTCTATACAAATTAAACAGACATTATCTTTAAAAATTAAACGAGCCTTTGTTACAAAAATTCAATAGGCCTTTGCTATACAAATCTATAAGCTTCTGCTATACAAATTAAACAGACATTTTCTTTAAAAATTAGACAAGCTTTGTTACAAAAATTAAATAGGCCTTTGCTACAAAAATTAAATAGGCCTTTGTTACAAAAATTCAATGGGCCTTTGCTATACAAATCTATAAGCCTCTTCTATACAAATTAAACAGACATTATCTTTAAAAATTAAACGAGCCTTTGTTACAAAAATTAAACGAGCCTTTGTTACAAAAATTCAATGGGCCTTTGCTATACAAATCTATAAGCCTCTTCTATACAAATTAAACAGACATTATCTTTAAAAATTAAACGAGCCTTTGTTACAAAAATTCAATGGGCCTTTGCTATACAAATCTATAAGCCTCTTCTATACAAATTAAACAGACATTATCTTTAAAAATTAAACGAGCCTTTGTTACAAAAATTAAATGAGCCTTTGTTACAAAAATTAAACGAGCCTTTGTTACAAAAATTCAATGGGCCTTTGCTATACAAATCTATAAGCCTCTTCTATACAAATTAAACTGACATTATCTTTAAAAATTAAACGAGCCTTTGTTACAAAAATTAAACGAGCCTTTGTTACAAAAAATAAACAAGCCTCTGTTACAAAAATTAAACGAGCCTTTGTTACAAAAATTAAATGAGCCTTTGTTACAAAAATTAAACGAGCCTTTGTTACAAAAATTAAATAGGCCTTTGCTACACAAATCTATAAGCCTCTGCTATACAAATTAAACTGACATTATCTTTAAAAATTAAACGAGCCTTTGTTACAAAAATTAAATAGGCCTTTGCTATACAAATCTATAAGCCTCTGCTATACAAATTAAACTGACATTATCTTTAAAAATTAAACGAGCCTTTGTTACAAAAATTAAACGAGCCTTTGTTACAAAAATGTAATGGGCCTTTGCTATACAAATCTATAAGCCTCTTCTATACAAATTAAACAGACATTATCTTTAATAATTAAACGAGCCTTTGTTACAAAAATTCAATAGGCCTTTGCTATACAAATCTATAAGCCTCTGCTATACAAATTAAACAGACATTATCTTTAAAAATTAAACGAGCCTTTGTTACAAACATTAAATAGGCCTTTGCTATACAAATCTATAAGCCTCTGCTATACAAATTAAACAGACATTATCTTTAAAAATTAAACGAGCCTTTGTTACAAACATTAAATAGGCCTTTGCTATACAAATCTATAAGCCTCTGCTATACAAATTAAACTGACATTATCTTTAAAAATTAAACGAGCCTTTGTTACAAAAATTAAACGAGCCTTTGTTACAAAAATTCAATGGGCCTTTGCTATACAAATCGATAAGCCTCTTCTATACAAATTAAACTGACATTATCTTTAAAAATTAAACGAGCCTTTGTTACAAAAATTAAACGAGCCTTTGTTACAAAAATTAAACGAGCCTTTGTTACAAAAATTAAACGAGCCTTTGTTACAAAAATTCAATGGGCCTTTGCTATGCAAATCTATAAGCCTCTTCTATACAAATTAAACAGACATTATCTGTAAAAATTAAACGAGCCTTTGTTACAAAAATTCAATAGGCCTTTGCTATACAATTCTATAAGCCTCTTCTATACAAATTAAACAGACATTATCTTTAAAAATTAAACAAGCCTTTGTTACAAACATTAAATAGGCCTTTGCTATACAAATCTATAAGCCTCTGCTATACAAATTAAACTGACATTATCTTTAAAAATTAAACGAGCCTTTGATACAAAAATTCAATGGGCCTTTGTTACAAAAATTAAACAAACCTTTGCTATACAAATCTACAAGCTTTTGCTAAATATAAATTAAACAATTCATTAGATATGGCCAAATTAAACAAGCGTTTGCTTTGCAAATTAACTAGGCATTCGCTATACAAAATTTAAGCCTTTGCAATAAATATTAAACAAGCCTTTGCTACAAAAATTATACAGGCCTTTCCAATACAAATTATACAAGCCTTTGCTACACAAATTAAACTTACTTTGATACAAAAATGAAACATGCCTTTGCTATACAAATCTATAAGCCTCTGCTATACAAATTAAACTGACATTATCTTTAAAAATTAAACGAGCCTTTGATACAAAAATTCAATGGGCCTTTGTTACAAAAATTAAACAAACCTTTGCTATACAAATCTACAAGCTTTTGCTAAATATAAATTAAACAATTCATTAGATATGGCCAAATTAAACAAGCGTTTGCTTTGCAAATTAACTAGGCATTCGCTATACAAAATTTAAGCCTTTGCAATAAATATTAAACAAGCCTTTGCTACAAAAATTATACAGGCCTTTCCAATACAAATTATACAAGCCTTTGCTACACAAATTAAACTTACTTTGATACAAAAATGAAACATGCCTTGGCTATACAAATCTACCAGCCTTTGCCATGCAATTCAAACAAGCCTTTGTTGCATAAATTAAACAAACCTTTTCTATACAAATCTACTAGCTATTGCTACACAAATTAAAAAAAAAAACCTGTGCTATACAACAAAAATTAAAGAAACCGTTGCAACACAAATCAAACAAGCCTTTGCTATAAAAATTAAACAAGCCATTGCTACACAAATTAAAAAACAAAACAAAAAAAAACTCTGCTAAATAAATTAACCAAGGCTTTTCTATACAAATTAAACGATCTTTTAAATAAATCTACAATCCATTTCCATACAGATTATAATGTAATATCTCTTTTAAAGCCAACTCCTGCCTTGAATTGTTGATAACCTGATGATAATGTAATATCTCTTTTAAAGCCAACTCCTGCCTTGAATTGTTGATAACCTGATGATAATGTAATATCTCTTTTAAAGCCAACTCCTGCCTTGAATTGTTGATAACCTGATGATAATGTAATATCTCTATTAAAGCCAACTCCTGCCTTGAATTGTTGATAACCTGATGACAATGTAATATCTCTTTTAAAGCCAACTCCTGCCTTGAATTGTTGATAACCTGATGATAATGTAATATCTCTTTTAAAGCCAACTCCTGCCTTGAATTGTTGATAACCTGATGATAATGTAATATCTCTTTTAAAGCCAACTCCTGCCTTGAATTGTTGATAACCTGATGATAATGTAATATCTCTTTTAAAGCCAACTCCTGCCTTGAATTGTTGATAACCTGATGATAATGTAATATCTCTTTTAAAGCCAACTCCTGCCTTGAATTGTTGATAACCTGATGATAATGTAATATCTCTTTTAAAGCCAACTCCTGCCTTGAATTGTTGATAACCTGATGATACAGTAGAACTGCTTCCAACATTCATCACTTGTTACAGTAATGTTACAGGTTAGTTCTACAGGTTAGGCTTCGGAAGGAGTGACACTGTCTCTTGGCAGCGTTACTAGCTGGAGGATATTAATAGATATAAAGATATTGAACGAATTGTTTTAAAGGTTCTGATGCAAACTTGTTTCTCAAAATATTTTATAGAAACCTATTCCCTTACTTTAGCATAAAAATGGCCTACGATCCGCCTTTCTGTATTTAATACATCGGAAATTATAGTTTTAGCTTCTAAACCTACTAAAGATAACTCTTATCGGATATTAGGTTATTTTTAGCTATATATATATATATATATATATATATATATATATATATATATATATATATATATATATATATATATAAAACACGTGTCTGTTAGTTTCTTATACAAATCCACACCGTTTGACCGATGTTGACCAAACTTGGCAAACATGTAGGTCTAGCCACGGGGAGATTAATAGGCTAGGCCTTAAACGCCTACCAGCTCTGTATGTTTGTTCCTTACACAAATGTACACAGCTTGACAGATTTTGGCACACAGATAGGCCTTGATTCGATGAGTATCTTAGGCTAGGTCAAAAACGTCTACCAGCTGTTTGCCTGTATGTTTGTTCCTTATAAATATCTACACCGTTCATCCGATTTTGACCAAACTTGTCTCACAGGTAGGTCCGGGGAGTGTCGTAGGCTAAGTTAGAATCGTCTGGGACTTACAGTTCGGAGGTCAATGGGTTCTGAAAATGCGAACAGTTACAGATTTGTGTTATTAGATTTTAATATTACTTATTTGGTTTATAATTTATTTTTGCTTTTCTAGATGCAAAATATAGACGTAGCATGGCGCAGCGGATAACAGATAGTCTAGATGCAGAAAGTAGACGTAGCATGGCACGGCGGATAACAGATAGTCTAGATGCAGAAAGTAGACGTAGCATGGCACGGCGGATAACAGATAGTCTAGATGCAGAAAGTAGACGTAGCATGGCACGGCGGATAACAGATAGTCTAGATGCAGAAAGTAGACGTAGCATGGCACGGCGGATAACAGATAGTCTAGATGCAGAAAGTAGACGTAGCATGGCGCGGCGGATAACAGATAGTCTAGATGCAGAAAGTAGACGTAGCATGGCACGGCGGATAACAGATAGTCTAGATGCAGAAAGTAGACGTAGCATGGCACGGCTGATAACAGATAGTCTAGATGCAGAAAGTAGACGTAGCATGGCGCGGCGGGTAACAGATAGTCAAGATGCAAAAAGTAGACGTAGCATGGCACGGCGGATAACAGATATTCTAGATGCAGAAAGTAGACGTAGCATGGCGCGGCGGATAACAGATAGTCTAGATGCAGAAAGTAGACGTAGCATGGCACGGCGGATAACAGATAGTCTAGATGCAGAAAGTAGACGTAGCATGGCACGGCGGATAACAGATAGTCTAGATGCAGAAAGTAGACGTAGCATGGCACGGCGGATAACAGATAGTCTAGATGCAGAAAGTAGACGTAGCATGGCACCGCGGATAACAGATAGTCTAGATGCAGAAAGTAGACGTAGCATGGCGCGGCGGATAACAGATAGTCTAGATGCAGAAAGTAGACGTAGCATGGCACGGCGGATAACAGATAGTCTAGATGCAGAAAGTAGACGTAGCATGGCGCGGCGGATAACAGATAGTCTAGATGCAGAAAGTAGACGTAGCATGGCACGGCGGATAACAGATAGTCTAGATGCAGAAAGTAGACGTAGCATGGCACGGCGGATAACAGATAGTCTAGATGCAGAAAGTAAACGTAGCATGGCACGGCGGATAACAGATAGTCTAGATGCAGAAAGTAGACGTAGCATGGCACGGCGGATAACAGATAGTCTAGATGCAGAAAGTAGACGTAGCATGGCACGGCGGATAACAGATAGTCTAGATGCAGAAAGTAGACGTAGCATGGCGCGGCGGATAACAGATAGTCTAGATGCAGAAAGTAGACGTAGCATGGCACGGCGGATAACAGATAGTCTAGATGCAGAAAGTAGACGTAGCATGGCACGGCGGATAACAGATAGTCTAGATGCAGAAAGTAGACGTAGCATGGCACGGCGGATAACAGATAGTCTAGATGCAGAAAGTAGACGTAGCATGGCACGGCGGATAACAGATAGTCTAGATGCAGAAAGTAGACGTAGCATGGCGCGGCGGATAACAGATAGTCTAGATGCAGAAAGTAGACGTAGCATGGCACGGCGGATAACAGATAGTCTAGATGCAGAAAGTAGACGTAGCATGGCGCGGCGGATAACAGATAGTCTAGATGCAGAAAGTAGACGTAGCATGGCACGGCGGATAACTGATAGTCTAGATGCAGAAAGTAGACGTAGCATGGCGCGGCGGGTAACAGATAGTCTACCCATAAAAGTATATATAGGTGTATATTAATACAACACAATAACAGATACTATATTTTTCTTTTCTTTGGAGGAATTTAGGCGAAAAAAACCATCTTCCAGGGGATCGATTCCTCTAGTTAATTAACTAGATACTTCAATTTAAAAAAAAAACACTTTTTTACTATATATATATATATATATATATATATACATATATATATATATATATATATATATATATATATATATATATATATATATATTTATGAATGAAAACAAATTTAATCTACCGTTATTTTATCTGAGCTCTATGAGGAAATAGGGAGAATCTATAGTCTGTTCAATTAGATTGTGGAGTTGGGTGGAAAAGGGGCGTGGTCTAAATTACCGGGGGGGGGGGGGGGTTCTCGGTGATAATTATCTCTATCATAAACTTATTGCTGAAAAGGTTTTATACCATAATATTTACTGGAGTATAACCTTATTTCTGACTAGCTCGCGACTTGCACAGCGTGGATAGAGACTCAAGGCAGCATTTTTGGATATATCTTGTTTTGCTTATTTTGGATAATAAACAACGCCGTTTGGGTATTTAAAAACAGTAATGCTGCTCTATAGACGGTATTAGAGGTATAGACATCGGGGATGAAGCATACAGGCTGCTAGGATTCATAACACCTGACCCAGTCACTAAGCTGACTCCTTAGGGATTGTTAAGCCCTAGTGTGTATACAGGTATAGCCATCGGGGATGAAGCATACAGGCTGCTAGGATTGATAACACCTTACCCAGTCACTAAGCTGACCCCTTAGGGATTGTTAAGCCCTAGTGTGTATAGAGGTACAGACATCGGGGATGAAGCATACAGGCTGCTAGGATTGGTAACACCTGACCCAGTCACTAAGCTGACTCCTTAGGGATTGTTAAACCCTAGTGTGTATAGAGGTATAGACATCGGGGATGAAGCATGCAGGCTGCTAGGATTGCTAACACATGACCCAGTCACTAAGCTGACTCCTTAGGGATTGTTAAACCCTAGTGTGTATAGAGGTATAGACATCGGGGATGAAGCATACAGGCTGCTAGGATTGATAACACCTGACCCAGTCACTAAGCTGACCCCTTAGGGATTGTTAAACCCTAGTGTGTATAGAGGTATAGACATCGGGGATAAAACATACAGGCTGCTAGGATTGATAACACCTGACCCAGTCACTAAGCTGAATCCTTAGGGATTGTTAAACCCTAGTGTGTATAGAGGTATAGACATCGGGGATGAAGCTTACAGGCTGCTAGGATTGATAACACCTGACCCAGTCACTAAGCTGACTCCTTAGGGATTTTTAAACCCTAGTGTGTATAGAGGTATAGCCATCGGAGATGAAGCATACAGGCTGCTAGGATTGCTAACACCTGACTCAGTCACTAAGCTGGATCCTTAGGGATTGTTAAACCCTAGTGTGTATAGAGGTATAGCCATCGGGGATGAAGCATACAGGCTGCTAGGATTGCTAACACCTGACCCAGTCACTAAGCTGAATCCTTAGGGATTGTTAAACCCTAGTGTGTATAGAGGTATAGCCATCGGGGATGAAGCATACAGGCTGCTAGGATTGCTAACACATGACCCAGTCACTAAGCTGAATCCTTAGGGATTGTTAAACCCTAGTGTGTATAGAGGTATAGCCATCGGGGATCAAGCATACAGGCTGCTAGGATTGCTAACACATGACCCAGTCACTAAGCTGAATCCTTAGGGATTGTTAAACCCTAGTGTGTATAGAGGTATAGACATCGGGGATCAAGCATACAGGCTGCTAGGATTGCTAACACCTGACTCAGTCACTAAGCTGACCTCTTAGGGATTGTTAAACCCTAGTGTGTATAGAGGTATAGCCATCGGGGATGAAGCATACAGGCTGCTCGGATTGCTATCACCTGACAGAGTCACTAAGCTGACTCCTTAGGGATTGTTAAACCCTAGTGTGTATAGAGGTATAGCCATCGGGGATGAAGAATACAGGCTGCTAGGATTGCTAACACCTGACCCAGTCACTAAGCTGAATCCTTAGGGATTGTTAAACCCTAGTGTGTATAGAGGTATAGCCATCGGGGATGAAGCATACAGGCTGCTAGGATTGCTAACACCTGACCCAGTCACTAAGCTGAATCCTTAGGGATTGTTAAGCCCTAGTGTGTATAGAGGTACAGACATCGGGGATGAAGCATACAGGCTGCTAGGATTGGTAACACCTGACCCAGTCACTAAGCTGACTCCTTAGGGATTGTTAAACCCTAGTGTGTATAGAGGTATAGACATCGGGGATGAAGCATGCAGGCTGCTAGGATTGCTAACACATGACCCAGTCACTAAGCTGACTCCTTAGGGATTGTTAAACCCTAGTGTGTATAGAGGTATAGACATCGGGGATGAAGCATACAGGCTGCTAGGATTGATAACACCTGACCCAGTCACTAAGCTGACCCCTTAGGGATTGTTAAACCCTAGTGTGTATAGAGGTATAGACATCGGGGATAAAACATACAGGCTGCTAGGATTGATAACACCTGACCCAGTCACTAAGCTGAATCCTTAGGGATTGTTAAACCCTAGTGTGTATAGAGGTATAGACATCGGGGATGAAGCTTACAGGCTGCTAGGATTGATAACACCTGACCCAGTCACTAAGCTGACTCCTTAGGGATTTTTAAACCCTAGTGTGTATAGAGGTATAGCCATCGGAGATGAAGCATACAGGCTGCTAGGATTGCTAACACCTGACTCAGTCACTAAGCTGGATCCTTAGGGATTGTTAAACCCTAGTGTGTATAAAGGTATAGCCATCGGGGATGAAGCATACAGGCTGCTAGGATTGCTAACACCTGACCCAGTCACTAAGCTGAATCCTTAGGGATTGTTAAACCCTAGTGTGTATAGAGGTATAGCCATCGGGGATGAAGCATACAGGCTGCTAGGATTGCTAACACATGACCCAGTCACTAAGCTGAATCCTTAGGGATTGTTAAACCCTAGTGTGTATAGAGGTATAGCCATCGGGGATCAAGCATACAGGCTGCTAGGATTGCTAACACATGACCCAGTCACTAAGCTGAATCCTTAGGGATTGTTAAACCCTAGTGTGTATAGAGGTATAGACATCGGGGATCAAGCATACAGGCTGCTAGGATTGCTAACACCTGACTCAGTCACTAAGCTGACCTCTTAGGGATTGTTAAACCCTAGTGTGTATAGAGGTATAGCCATCGGGGATGAAGCATACAGGCTGCTCGGATAGCTATCACCTGACAGAGTCACTAAGCTGACTCCTTAGGGATTGTTAAACCCTAGTGTGTATAGAGGTATAGCCATCGGGGATGAAGAATACAGGCTGCTAGGATTGCTAACACCTGACCCAGTCACTAAGCTGAATCCTTAGGGATTGTTAAACCCTAGTGTGTATAGAGGTATAGCCATCGGGGATCAAGCATACAGGCTGCTAGGATTGCTAACACATGACCCAGTCACTAAGCTGAATCCTTAGGGATTGTTAAACCCTAGTGTGTATAGAGGTATAGACATCGGGGATCAAGCATACAGGCTGCTAGGATTGCTAACACCTGACAGAGTCACTAAGCTGACTCCTTAGGGATTGTTAAAACCTAGTGTGTATAGAGGTATAGCCATCAGGGATGAAGCATACAGGCTGCTAGGATTGCTAACACCTGACCCAGTCACTATGCTGAATCCTTAGGGATTGTTAAACCTTAGTGTGTATACAGGTATAGCCATCGGGGATGAAGCATACAGGCTGCTAGGATTGCTAACACCTGACCCAGTCACTAAGCTGAATCCTTAGGGATTTTTAAACCCTAGTGTGTATAGAGGTATAGCCATCGGGGATGAAGCATACAGGCTGCTAGGATTGCTAACACCTGACTCAGTCACTAAGCTGAATCCTTAGGGATTTTTAAACCCTAGTGTGTATAGAGGTATAGCCATCGGGGATGAAGCATACAGGCTGCTCGGATTGCTATCACCTGACCCAGTCACTAAGCTGAATCCTTAGGGATTTTTAATCCCTAGTGTGTATAGAGGTATAGCCATCGGGGATGAAGCATACAGGCTGCTCGGATTGCTATCACATGACCCAGTCACTAAGCTGAATCCTTAGGGATTGTTAAACCCCAGTGTGTATAGAGGTATAGCCATCAGGGATGAAGCATACAGGTTGCTAGGATTGCTAACACCTGACCCAGTCACTAAGCTGAATCCTTAGGGATTGTTAAACCCTAGTGTGTATAGAGGTATAGCCATCGGGGATGAAGCATACAGGCTGCTAGGATTGCTAACACCTGACCCAGTCACTAAGCTGAATCCTTAGGGATTTTTAATCCCTGGTGTGTATAGAGGTATAGCCATCGGGGATGAAGCATACAGGCTGCTAGGATTGCTAACACCTGACCCAGTCACTAAGCTGAATCATTAGGGATTGTTAAACCCTAGTGTGTATAGAGGTATAGCCATCGGGGATGAAGCATACAGGCTGCTAGGATTGCTAACACATGACCCAGTCACTAAGCTGAATCCTTAGGGATTGTTAAACCCTAGTGTGTATAGAGGTATAGACATCGGGGATTAAGCATACAGGCTACTAGGATTGCTAACACCTGACTCAGTCACTAAGCTGACCTCTTAGGGACTGTTAAACCCTAGTGTGTATAGAGGTATAGCCATCGGGGATGAAGCATACAGGCTGCTAGGGTTGCTTACACCTGACCCAGTCACTAAGCTGAATCCTTAGGGATTGTTAAACCCTAGTGTGTATAAAGGTATAGCCATCGGGGATCAAGCATACAGGCTGCTAGGATTGCTAACACCTGACCCAGTCACTAAGCTGAATCCTTAGGGATTGTTAAACCCTAGTGTGTATAGAGGTATAGCCATCGGGGATGAAGCATACAGGCTGCTAGGATTGCTAACACCTGACCCAGTCACTAAGCTGAATCCTTAGGGATTGTTAAACCCTAGTGTGTATAGAGGTATAGCCATCGGGGATGATGCATACAGGCTGCTAGGATTGCTAACACCTGACAGAGCCACTAAGCTGACCCCTTAGGGATTGTTAAACCCTAGTGTGTATAGCGGTATAGCCATCGGGGATGAAGCATACAGGCTGCTAGGATTGCTAACACCTGACAGAGTCACTAAGCTGACTCCTTAGGGATTGTTAAACCCTAGTGTGTATAGAGGTATAGCCATCGGGGATGAAGAATTCAGGCTGCTAGGATTGCTAACACATGACCCAGTCACTAAGCTGAATCCTTAGGGATTGTTAAACCCTAGAGTGTATAGAGGTATAGACATCGGGGATCAAGCATTCAGGCTGCTAGGATTGCTAACACCTGACCCAGCCACTAAGCTGAATCCTTAGGGATTGTTAAACCCTAGAGTGTATAGAGGTATAGCCATCGGGGATCAAGCATACAGGCTGCTAGGATTGCTAACACATGACCCAGTCACTAAGCTGAATCCTTAGGGATTGTTAAACCCTAGTGTGTATAGAGGTATAGACATCGGGGATCAAGCATACAGGCTGCTAGGATTGCTAACACCTGACAGAGTCACTATGCTGACTCCTTAGGGATTGTTAAACCCTAGTGTGTATAGAGGTATAGCCATCAGGGATGAAGCATACAGGCTGCTAGGATTGCTAACACCTGACCCAGTCACTAAGCTGAATCCTTAGGGATTGTTAAACCCTAGTGTGTATACAGGTATAGCCATCGGGGATGAAGCATACAGGCTGCTAGGATTGCTAACACATGACCCAGTCACTAAGCTGAATCCTTAGGGATTGTTAAACCCTAGTGTGTATAGAGGTATAGACATCGGGGATCAAGCATACAGGCTGCTAGGATTGCTAACACCTGACTCAGTCACTAAGCTGACCTCTTAGGGATTGTTAAACCCTAGTGTGTATAGAGGTATAGCCATCGGGGATGAAGCATACAGGCTGCTCGGATAGCTATCACCTGACCCAGTCACTAAGCTGAATCCTTAGGGATTTTTAATCCCTAGTGTGTATAGAGGTATAGCCATCGGGGATGAAGCATACAGGCTGCTAGGATTGCTAACACCTGACCCAGTCACTAAGCTGAATCCTTAGGGATTGTTAAACCCTAGTGTGTATAGAGGTATAGCCATCGGGGATGAAGCATACAGGCTGCTAGGATTGCTAACACATGACCCAGTCACTAAGCTGAATCCTTAGGGATTGTTAAACCCTAGTGTGTATAGAGGTATAGACATCGGGGATTAAGCATACAGGCTACTAGGATTGCTAACACCTGACTCAGTCACAAAGCTGACCTCTTAGGGACTGTTAAACCCTAGTGTGTATAGAGGTATAGCCATCGGGGATGAAGCATACAGGCTGCTAGGGTTGCTTACACCTGACCCAGTCACTAAGCTGAATCCTTAGGGATTGTTAAACCCTAGTGTGTATAGAGGTATAGACATCGGGGATAAAACATACAGGCTGCTAGGATTGATAACACCTGACCCAGTCACTAAGCTGAATCCTTAGGGATTGTTAAACCCTAGTGTGTATAGAGGTATAGACATCGGGGATGAAGCTTACAGGCTGCTAGGATTGATAACACCTGACCCAGTCACTAAGCTGACTCCTTAGGGATTTTTAAACCCTAGTGTGTATAGAGGTATAGCCATCGGAGATGAAGCATACAGGCTGCTAGGATTGCTAACACCTGACTCAGTCACTAAGCTGGATCCTTAGGGATTGTTAAACCCTAGTGTGTATAGAGGTATAGCCATCGGGGATGAAGCATACAGGCTGCTAGGATTGCTAACACCTGACCCAGTCACTAAGCTGAATCCTTAGGGATTGTTAAACCCTAGTGTGTATAGAGGTATAGCCATCGGGGATGAAGCATACAGGCTGCTAGGATTGCTAACACATGACCCAGTCACTAAGCTGAATCCTTAGGGATTGTTAAACCCTAGTGTGTATAGAGGTATAGCCATCGGGGATCAAGCATACAGGCTGCTAGGATTGCTAACACATGACCCAGTCACTAAGCTGAATCCTTAGGGATTGTTAAACCCTAGTGTGTATAGAGGTATAGACATCGGGGATCAAGCATACAGGCTGCTAGGATTGCTAACACCTGACTCAGTCACTAAGCTGACCTCTTAGGGATTGTTAAACCCTAGTGTGTATAGAGGTATAGCCATCGGGGATGAAGCATACAGGCTGCTCGGATTGCTATCACCTGACAGAGTCACTAAGCTGACTCCTTAGGGATTGTTAAACCCTAGTGTGTATAGAGGTATAGCCATCGGGGATGAAGAATACAGGCTGCTAGGATTGCTAACACCTGACCCAGTCACTAAGCTGAATCCTTAGGGATTGTTAAACCCTAGTGTGTATAGAGGTATAGCCATCGGGGATGAAGCATACAGGCTGCTAGGATTGCTAACACCTGACCCAGTCACTAAGCTGAATCCTTAGGGATTGTTAAGCCCTAGTGTGTATAGAGGTACAGACATCGGGGATGAAGCATACAGGCTGCTAGGATTGGTAACACCTGACCCAGTCACTAAGCTGACTCCTTAGGGATTGTTAAACCCTAGTGTGTATAGAGGTATAGACATCGGGGATGAAGCATGCAGGCTGCTAGGATTGCTAACACATGACCCAGTCACTAAGCTGACTCCTTAGGGATTGTTAAACCCTAGTGTGTATAGAGGTATAGACATCGGGGATGAAGCATACAGGCTGCTAGGATTGATAACACCTGACCCAGTCACTAAGCTGACCCCTTAGGGATTGTTAAACCCTAGTGTGTATAGAGGTATAGACATCGGGGATAAAACATACAGGCTGCTAGGATTGATAACACCTGACCCAGTCACTAAGCTGAATCCTTAGGGATTGTTAAACCCTAGTGTGTATAGAGGTATAGACATCGGGGATGAAGCTTACAGGCTGCTAGGATTGATAACACCTGACCCAGTCACTAAGCTGACTCCTTAGGGATTTTTAAACCCTAGTGTGTATAGAGGTATAGCCATCGGAGATGAAGCATACAGGCTGCTAGGATTGCTAACACCTGACTCAGTCACTAAGCTGGATCCTTAGGGATTGTTAAACCCTAGTGTGTATAAAGGTATAGCCATCGGGGATGAAGCATACAGGCTGCTAGGATTGCTAACACCTGACCCAGTCACTAAGCTGAATCCTTAGGGATTGTTAAACCCTAGTGTGTATAGAGGTATAGCCATCGGGGATGAAGCATACAGGCTGCTAGGTTTGCTAACACATGACCCAGTCACTAAGCTGAATCCTTAGGGATTGTTAAACCCTAGTGTATATAGAGGTATAGCCATCGGGGATCAAGCATACAGGCTGCTAGGATTGCTAACACATGACCCAGTCACTAAGCTGAATCCTTAGGGATTGTTAAACCCTAGTGTGTATAGAGGTATAGACATCGGGGATCAAGCATACAGGCTGCTAGGATTGCTAACACCTGACTCAGTCACTAAGCTGACCTCTTAGGGATTGTTAAACCCTAGTGTGTATAGAGGTATAGCCATCGGGGATGAAGCATACAGGCTGCTCGGATAGCTATCACCTGACAGAGTCACTAAGCTGACTCCTTAGGGATTGTTAAACCCTAGTGTGTATAGAGGTATAGCCATCGGGGATGAAGAATACAGGCTGCTAGGATTGCTAACACCTGACCCAGTCACTAAGCTGAATCCTTAGGGATTGTTAAACCCTAGTGTGTATAGAGGTATAGCCATCGGGGATCAAGCATACAGGCTGCTAGGATTGCTAACACATGACCCAGTCACTAAGCTGAATCCTTAGGGATTGTTAAACCCTAGTGTGTATAGAGGTATAGACATCGGGGATCAAGCATACAGGCTGCTAGGATTGCTAACACCTGACAGAGTCACTAAGCTGACTCCTTAGGGATTGTTAAAACCTAGTGTGTATAGAGGTATAGCCATCAGGGATGAAGCATACAGGCTGCTAGGATTGCTAACACCTGACCCAGTCACTATGCTGAATCCTTAGGGATTGTTAAACCCTAGTGTGTATACAGGTATAGCCATCGGGGATGAAGCATACAGGCTGCTAGGATTGCTAACACCTGACCCAGTCACTAAGCTGAATCCTTAGGGATTTTTAAACCCTAGTGTGTATAGAGGTATAGCCATCGGGGATGAAGCATACAGGCTGCTAGGATTGCTAACACCTGACTCAGTCACTAAGCTGAATCCTTAGGGATTTTTAAACCCTAGTGTGTATAGAGGTATAGCCATCGGGGATGAAGCATACAGGCTGCTCGGATTGCTATCACCTGACCCAGTCACTAAGCTGAATCCTTAGGGATTTTTAATCCCTAGTGTGTATAGAGGTATAGCCATCGGGGATGAAGCATACAGGCTGCTCGGATTGCTATCACATGACCCAGTCACTAAGCTGAATCCTTAGGGATTGTTAAACCCCAGTGTGTATAGAGGTATAGCCATCAGGGATGAAGCATACAGGTTGCTAGGATTGCTAACACCTGACCCAGTCACTAAGCTGAATCCTTAGGGATTGTTAAACCCTAGTGTGTATAGAGGTATAGCCATCGGGGATGAAGCATACAGGCTGCTAGGATTGCTAACACCTGACCCAGTCACTAAGCTGAATCCTTAGGGATTTTTAATCCCTGGTGTGTATAGAGGTATAGCCATCGGGGATGAAGCATACAGGCTGCTAGGATTGCTAACACCTGACCCAGTCACTAAGCTGAATCATTAGGGATTGTTAAACCCTAGTGTGTATAGAGGTATAGCCATCGGGGATGAAGCATACAGGCTGCTAGGATTGCTAACACATGACCCAGTCACTAAGCTGAATCCTTAGGGATTGTTAAACCCTAGTGTGTATAGAGGTATAGACATCGGGGATTAAGCATACAGGCTACTAGGATTGCTAACACCTGACTCAGTCACTAAGCTGACCTCTTAGGGACTGTTAAACCCTAGTGTGTATAGAGGTATAGCCATCGGGGATGAAGCATACAGGCTGCTAGGGTTGCTTACACCTGACCCAGTCACTAAGCTGAATCCTTAGGGATTGTTAAACCCTAGTGTGTATAAAGGTATAGCCATCGGGGATCAAGCATACAGCCTGCTAGGATTGCTAACACCTGACCCAGTCACTAAGCTGAATCCTTAGGGATTGTTAAACCCTAGTGTGTATAGAGGTATAGCCATCGGGGATGAAGCATACAGGCTGCTAGGATTGCTAACACCTGACCCAGTCACTAAGCTGAATCCTTAGGGATTGTTAAACCCTAGTGTGTATAGAGGTATAGCCATCGGGGATGATGCATACAGGCTGCTAGGATTGCTAACACCTGACAGAGCCACTAAGCTGACCCCTTAGGGATTGTTAAACCCTAGTGTGTATAGCGGTATAGCCATCGGGGATGAAGCATACAGGCTGCTAGGATTGCTAACACCTGACAGAGTCACTAAGCTGACTCCTTAGGGATTGTTAAACCCTAGTGTGTATAGAGGTATAGCCATCGGGGATGAAGAATTCAGGCTGCTAGGATTGCTAACACATGACCCAGTCACTAAGCTGAATCCTTAGGGATTGTTAAACCCTAGAGTGTATAGAGGTATAGACATCGGGGATCAAGCATTCAGGCTGCTAGGATTGCTAACACCTGACCCAGTCACTAAGCTGAATCCTTAGGGATTGTTAAACCCTAGAGTGTATAGAGGTATAGCCATCGGGGATCAAGCATACAGGCTGCTAGGATTGCTAACACATGACCCAGTCACTAAGCTGAATCCTTAGGGATTGTTAAACCCTAGTGTGTATAGAGGTATAGACATCGGGGATCAAGCATACAGGCTGCTAGGATTGCTAACACCTGACAGAGTCACTAAGCTGACTCCTTAGGGATTGTTAAACCCTAGTGTGTATAGAGGTATAGCCATCAGGGATGAAGCATACAGGCTGCTAGGATTGCTAACACCTGACCCAGTCACTAAGCTGAATCCTTAGGGATTGTTAAACCCTAGTGTGTATACAGGTATAGCCATCGGGGATGAAGCATACAGGCTGCTAGGATTGCTAACACCTGACCCAGTCACTAAGCTGAATCCTTAGGGATTTTTAAACCCTAGTGTGTATAGAGGTATAGCCATCGGGGATGAAGCATACAGGCTGCTAGGATTGCTAACACCTGACTCAGTCACTAAGCTGAATCCTTAGGGATTTTTAAACCCTAGTGTGTATAGAGGTATAGCCATCGGGGATGAAGCATACAGGCTGCTAGGATTGCTAACACCTGACCCAGTCACTAAGCTGAATCCTTAGGGATTTTTAATCCCTAGTGTGTATAGAGGTATAGCCATCGGGGATGAAGCATACAGGCTGCTAGGATTGCTAACACCTGACCCAGTCACTAAGCTGAATCCTTAGGGATTGTTAAACCCTAGTGTGTATAGAGGTATAGCCATCGGGGATGAAGCATACAGGCTGCTAGGATTGCTAACACATGACCCAGTCACTAAGCTGAATCCTTAGGGATTGTTAAACCCTAGTGTGTATAGAGGTATAGACATCGGGGATTAAGCATACAGGCTACTAGGATTGCTAACACCTGACTCAGTCACTAAGCTGACCTCTTAGGGATTGTTAAACCCTAGTGTGTATAGAGGTATAGCCATCGGGGATGAAGCATACAGGCTGCTAGGGTTGCTTACACCTGACCCAGTCACTAAGCTGAATCCTTAGGGATTGTTAAACCCTAGTGTGTATAAAGGTATAGACATCGGGGATCAAGCATACAGGCTGCTAGGATTGCTAACACCTGACCCAGTCACTAAGCTGAATCCTTAGGGATTGTTAAACCCTAGTGTGTATAGAGGTATAGCCATCGGGGATGAAGCATACAGGCTGCTAGGATTGCTAACACCTGACAGAGTCACTAAGCTGACTCCTTAGGGATTGTTAAACCCTAGTGTGTATAGAGGTATAGCCATCGGGGATGAAGCATACAGGCTGCTAGGATTGCTAACACCTGACACAGTCACTAAGCTGAATCCTTAGGGATTGTTAAACCCTAGTGTATATACAGGTATAGCTATCGGGGATGAAGCATACAGGCTGCTAGGATTGCTAACACCTGACAGAGTCACTAAGCTGACTCCTTAGGGATTGTTAAACCCTAGTGTGTATAGAGGTATAGCCATCGGGGATGAAGAATACAGGCTGCTAGGATTGCTAACACATGACCCAGTCACTAAGCTGAATCCTTAGGGATTTTTAAACCCTAGTGTGTATAGAGGTATAGCCATCGGGGATGAAGCATACAGGCTGCTAGGATTGCTAACACCTGACTCAGTCACTAAGCTGAATCCTTAGGGATTTTTAAACCCTAGTGTGTATAGAGGTATAGCCATCAGGGATGAAGCATACAGGCTGCTAGGATTGCTAACACCTGACCCAGTCACTAAGCTGAATCCTTAGGGATTTTTAATCCCTAGTGTGTATAGAGGTATAGCCATCGGGGATGAAGCATACAGGCTGCTAGGATTGCTAACACCTGACCCAGTCACTAAGCTGAATCCTTAGGGATTGTTAAACCCTAGTGTGTATAGAGGTATAGCCATCGGGGATGAAGCATACAGGCTGCTAGGATTGCTAACACATGACCCAGTCACTAAGCTGAATCCTTAGGGATTGTTAAACCCTAGTGTGTATAGAGGTATAGACATCGGGGATTAAGCATACAGGCTACTAGGATTGCTAACACCTGACTCAGTCACAAAGCTGACCTCTTAGGGACTGTTAAACCCTAGTGTGTATAGAGGTATAGCCATCGGGGATGAAGCATACAGGCTGCTAGGGTTGCTTACACCTGACCCAGTCACTAAGCTGAATCCTTAGGGATTGTTAAACCCTAGTGTGTATAAAGGTATAGCCATCGGGGATCAAGCATACAGGCTGCTAGGATTGCTAACACCTGACCCAGTCACTAAGCTGAATCCTTAGGGATTGTTAAACCCTAGTGTGTATACAGGTATAGCCATCGGGGATGAAGCATACAGGCTGCTAGGATTGCTAACACCTGACCCAGTCACTAAGCTGAATCCTTAGGGATTGTTAAACCCTAGTGTGTATAGAGGTATAGCCATCGGGGATGAAGCATACAGGCTGCTAGGGTTGCTTACACCTGACCCAGTCACTAAGCTGAATCCTTAGGGATTGTTAAACCCTAGTGTGTATAAAGGTATAGACATCGGGGATCAAGCATACAGGCTGCTAGGATTGCTAACACCTGACCCAGTCACTAAGCTGAATCCTTAGGGATTGTTAAACCCTAGTGTGTATAGAGGTATAGCCATCGGGGATGAAGCATACAGGCTGCTAGGATTGCTAACACCTGACAGAGTCACTAAGCTGACTCCTTAGGGATTGTTAAACCCTAGTGTGTATAGAGGTATAGCCATCGGGGATGAAGCATACAGGCTGCTAGGATTGCTAACACCTGACACAGTCACTAAGCTGAATCCTTAGGGATTGTTAAACCCTAGTGTATATACAGGTATAGCCATCGGGGATGAAGCATACAGGCTGCTAGGATTGCTAACACCTGACAGAGTCACTAAGCTGACTCCTTAGGGATTGTTAAACCCTAGTGTGTATAGAGGTATAGCCATCGGGGATGAAGAATACAGGCTGCTAGGATTGCTAACACATGACCCAGTCACTAAGCTGAATCCTTAGGGATTGTTAAACCCTAGAGTGTATAGAGCTATAGACATCGGGGATCAAGCATACAGGCTGCTAGGATTGCTAACACCTGACCCAGTCACTAAGCTGAATCCTTAGGGATTGTTAAACCCTAGAGTGTATAGAGGTATAGCCATCGGGGATCAAGCATACAGGCTGCTAGGATTGCTAACACATGACCCAGTCACTAAGCTGAATCCTTAGGGATTGTTAAACCCTAGTGTGTATAGAGGTATAGACATCGGGGATCAAGCATACAGGCTGCTAGGATTGCTAACGCCTGACAGAGTCACTAAGCTGACTCCTTAGGGATTGTTAAACCATAGTGTGTATAGAGGTATAGCCATCAGGGATGAAGCATACAGGCTGCTAGGATTGCTAACACCTGACCCAGTCACTAAGCTGAATCCTTAGGGATTGTTAAACCCTAGTGTGTATACAGGTATAGCCATTGGGGATGAAGCATACAGGCTGCTAGGATTGCTAACACCTGACCCAGTCACTAAGCTGAATCCTTAGGGATTTTTAAACCCTAGTGTGTATAGAGGTATAGCCATCGGGGATGAAGCATACAGGCTGCTTGGATTGCTAACACCTGACTCAGTCACTAAGCTGAATCCTTAGGGATTTTTAAACCCTAGTGTGTATAGAGGTATAGCCATCGGGGAAGAAGCATACAGGCTGCTAGGATTGCTAACACCTGACCCAGTCACTAAGCTGAATCCTTAGGGATTTTTAAACCCTAGTGTGTATAGAGGTATAGCCATCGGGGATGAAGCATACAGGCTGCTAGGATTGCTAACACCTGACTCAGTCACTAAGCTGAATCCTTAGGGATTGTTAAACCATAGTGTGTATAGAGGTATAGCCATCGGAGATGAAGAATACAGGCTGCTAGGATTGCTAACACCTGACCCAGTCACTAAGCTGGCTCCTTAGGGATTGTTAAACCCTAGAGTGTATAGAGGTATAGCCATCGGGGATGAAGCATACAGGCTGCTAGGATTGCTAACACCTGACCCAGTCACTAAGCTGAATCCTTAGGGATTGTTAAACCCTAGAGTGTATAGAGGTATAGCCATCGGGGATCAAGCATACAGGCTGCTAGGATTGCTAACACATGACCCAGTCACTAAGCTGAATCCTTAGGGATTGTTAAACCCTAGTGTGTATAGAGGTATAGACATCGGGGATCAAGCATACAGGCTGCTAGGATTGCTAACACCTGACTGAGTCACTAAGCTGACTCCTTAGGGATTGTTAAACCCTAGTGTGTATAGAGGTATAGCCATCGGGGATGAAGCATACAGGCTGCTAGGATTGCTAACACCTGACCCAGTCACTAAGCTGAATCCTTAGGGATTGTTAAACCCTAGTGTGTATACAGGTATAGCCATCGGGGATGAAGCATACAGGCTGCTAGGATTGCTAACACCTGACCCAGTCACTAAGCTGAATCCTTAGGGATTTTTAAACCCTAGTGTGTATAGAGGTATAGCCATCGGGGATGAAGCATACAGGCTGCTAGGATTGCTAACACCTGACTCAGTCACTAAGCTGGATCCTTAGGGATTGTTAAACCCTAGTGTGTATAGAGGTATAGCCATCGGGGATGAAGCATACAGGCTGCTAGGATTGCTAACACCTGACACAGTCACTAAGCTGAATCCTTAGGGATTGTTAAACCCTAGTGTGTATAGAGGTATAGCCATCGGGGATGAAGCATACAGGCTGCTAGGATTGCTAACACATGACCCAGTCACTAAGCTAAATCCTTAGGGATTGTTAAACCCTAGTGTGTATAGAGGTATAGCCATCGGGGATGAAGCATACAGGCTGCTAGGATTGCTAACACATGACCCAGTCACTAAGCTGAATCCTTAGGGATTGTTAAACCCTAGTGTGTATAGCGGTATAGCCATCGGGGATGAAGCATACAGGCTGTTAGGATTGCTAACACCTGACAGAGCCACTAAGCTGACCCTTTAGGGATTGTTAAACCCTAGTGTGTATAGAGGTATAGCCATCGGGGATGAAGCATACAGGCTGCTAGGATTGCTAACACCTGACAGAGCCACTAAGCTGACCCCTTAGGGATTGTTAAACCCTAGTGTGTATAGCGGTATAGCCATCGGGGATGAAGCATACAGGCTGCTAGGATTGCTAACACCTGACAGAGTCACTAAGCTGAAAACTTAGGGATTGTTAAACCCTAGTTTGTATAGAGGTATAGCCATCGGGGATGAAGAATACAGGCTGCTAGGATTGCTAACACATGACCCAGTCACTAAGCTGAATCCTTAGGGATTGTTAAACCCTAGAGTGTATAGAAATATAGACATCGGGGATCAAGCATACAGGCTGCTAGGATTGCTAACACCTGACCCAGTCACTAAGCTGAATCCTTAGGGATTGTTAAACCCTAGAGTGTATAGAGGTATAGCCATCGGGGATCAAGCATACAGGCTGCTAGGATTGCTAACACATGACCCAGTCACTAAGCTGAATCCTTAGGGATTGTTAAACCCTAGTGTGTATAGAGGTATAGACATCGGGGATCAAGCATACAGGCTGCTAGGATTGCTAACACCTGACAGAGTCACTAAGCTGACTCCTTAGGGATTGTTAAACCCTAGTGTGTATAGAGGTATAGCCATCAGGGATGAAGCATACAGGCTGCTAGGATTGCTAACACCTGACCCAGTCACTAAGCTGAATCCTTAGGGATTGTTAAACCCTAGTGTGTATACAGGTATAGCCATCGGGGATGAAGCATACAGGCTGCTAGGATTGCTAACACCTGACCCAGTCACTAAGCTGAATCCTTAGGGATTTTTAAACCCTAGTGTGTATAGAGGTATAACCATCGGGGATGAAGCATACAGGCTGCTAGGATTGCTAACACCTGACTCAGTCACTAAGCTGAATCCTTAGGGATTTTTAAACCCTAGTGTGTATAGAGGTATAGCCATCGGGGATGAAGCATACAGGCTGCTAGGATTGCTAACACCTGACCCAGTCACTAAGCTGAATCCTTAGGGATTTTTAAACCCTATTGTGTATAGAGGTATAGCCATCGGGGATGAAGCATACAGGCTGCTAGGATTGCTAACACCTGACCCAGTCACTAAGCTGAATCCTTAGGGATTGGTAAACCCTAGTGTGTATAGAGGTATAGCCATCGGGGATGAAGCATAAAGGCTGCTAGGATTGCTAACACATGACCCAGTCACTAAGCTGAATCCTTAGGGATTGTTAAGCCCTAGTGTGTATAGAGGTATAGACATCGGGGATCAAGCATACAGGCTACTAGGATTGCTAACACCTGACTCAGTTACTAAGCTGACCTCTTAGGGATTGTTAAACCCTAGTGTGTATAGAGGTATAGCCATCGGGGATGAAGCATACAGGCTGCTAGGGTTGCTTACACCTGACCCAGTCACTAAGCTGAATCCTTAGGGATTGTTAAACCCTAGTGTGTATAAAGGTATAGACATCGGGGATCAAGCATACAGGCTGCTAGGATTGCTAACACCTGACCCAGTCACTAAGCTGAATCCTTAGGGATTGTTAAACCCTAGTGTGTATAGAGGTATAGCCATCGGGGATGAAGCATACAGGCTGCTAGGATTGCTAACACCTGACAGAGTCACTAAGCTGACTCCTTAGGGATTGTTAAACCCTAGTGTGTATAGAGGTATAGCCATCGGGGATGAAGCATACAGGCTGCTAGGATTGCTAACACCTGACCCAGTCACTAAGCTGAATCCTTAGGGATTGTTAAACCCTAGTGTGTATACAGGTATAGCCATCGGGGATGAAGCATACAGGCTGCTAGGATTGCTAACACCTGACCCAGTCACTAAGCTGAATCCTTAGGGATTTTTAAACCCTAGTGTGTATAGAGGTATAGCCATCGGGGATGAAGCATACAGGCTGCTAGGATTGCTAACACCTGACTCAGTCACTAAGCTGGATCCTTAGGGATTGTTAAACCCTAGTGTGTATAGAGGTATAGCCATCGGGGATGAAGCATACAGGCTGCTAGGATTGCTAACACCTGACACAGTCACTAAGCTGAATCCTTAGGGATTGTTAAACCCTAGTGTGTATAGAGGTATAGCCATCGGGGATGAAGCATACAGGCTGCTAGGATTGCTAACACATGACCCAGTCACTAAGCTAAATCCTTAGGGATTGTTAAACCCTAGTGTGTATAGAGGTATAGCCATCGGGGATGAAGCATACAGGCTGCTAGGATTGCTAACACATGACCCAGTCACTAAGCTGAATCCTTAGGGATTGTTAAACCCTAGTGTGTATAGCGGTATAGCCATCGGGGATGAAGCATACAGGCTGTTAGGATTGCTAACACCTGACAGAGCCACTAAGCTGACCCTTTAGGGATTGTTAAACCCTAGTGTGTATAGAGGTATAGCCATCGGGGATGAAGCATACAGGCTGCTCGGATTGCTATCACCTGACAGAGTCACTAAGCTGACTCCTTAGGGATTGTTAAACCCTAGTGTGTATAGAGGTATAGCCATCGGGGATGAAGAATACAGGCTGCTAGGATTGCTAACACCTGACCCAGTCACTAAGCTGAATCCTTAGGGATTGTTAAACCCTAGTGTGTATAGAGGTATAGCCATCGGGGATGAAGAATACAGGCTGCTAGGATTGCTAACACATGACCCAGTCACTAAGCTGAATCCTTAGGGATTGTTAAACCCTAGTGTGTATAGAGGTATAGACATCGGGGATCAAGCATACAGGCTGCTAGGATTGCTAACACCTGACAGAGTCACTAAGCTGACTCCTTAGGGATTGTTAAACCCTAGTGTGTATAGAGGTATAGCCATCGGGGATGAAGCATACTGGCTGCTAGGATTGCTAACACCTGACCCAGTCACTAAGCGGAATCCTTAGGGATTGTTAAACCCTAGTGTGTATAGAGGTATAGACATCGGGGATCAAGCATACAATCTGCTAGGATTGCTAAGACCTGACCCAGTCACTAAGCTGACCCCTTAAGGATTGTTAAGCCCTAGTGTTTAATGGGAATGAGGTGGCGGACCTGCTCGCTAAATCAGCTGCTGCGGATCAGCTATTACCCATCAGCTATAATAAGATATCACAAACACATCTAAAATATATACTTAAAGAGAAGAGTGTAGAATTGTGGCTAAAAAGATGGGACGAATCCACAAAAGGCCGACATTTGTATAACTTTATTCCAAATATCGTTAAACCAAAAGGACTAACAACCCACTCATACAGACTTACTCAGCTTCTAACAGGACACGGACAAGTAAATTATTACCTCCACAGATTAAGAATTAAAGACTCAGCCGCATGCCCTTGTGACGAATATACAGAACAGACATACACACACCTCTTATACGACTGCAGACTCACCGATGACTACAGACAGGAGCTGGAACGCGTGGTTTCAGGAGCCGGGAACCAGTAACCGGCGAGTCCTTCACTGCTATACAGCAACTTCAAGGGGGCTCTGATAACCTTCAGCAAATACATCACGGGAACCAGTGGCCGGCGAGTCCTTCACTGCTGTACAGCAACTTCAAGTGTGCTCTGATAACCTTCAGCAACCACATCACGGGAACCAGTGGCCGGCGAGTCCTTTACTGCTGTACAGCAACTTCAAGGGGGCTCTGATAACCTTCAGCAACCACATCTCGGGAACCAGTGGCCGGCGAGTCCTTCACTGCTGTACAGCAACTTCAAGGGGGCTCTGTTAACCTTCAGCAACCACATCATGGGAACCAGTGGCCGGCGAGTCCTTGACTGCTGTACAGCAACTTCAAGGGGGTTCTGATAACCTTCAGCAACCACATCACGGGAACCAGTGGCCGGCGAGTCCTTCACTGCTGTACAGCAACTTCAAGTGTGCTCTGATAACCTTCAGCAACCACATCACGGGAACCAGTGGCCGGCGAGTCCTTCACTGCCGTACAGCAACTTCAATGGGGCTCTGATAACCTTCAGCAACCACATCACGGGAACCAGTGGCCGGCGAGTTTTTCACTGCCGTACAGCAACTTCAAGGGGGCTCTGATAACCTTCAGCAACCACATCACGGGAACCAGTGGCCGGCGAGTCCTTCACTGCCGTACAGCAACTTCAAGGGGGCTCTGATAACGTTCAGCAACCACATCACGGGAACCAGTGGCCGGCGAGTCCTTCACTGCTGTACAGCAACTTCAAGGGGGCTCTGATAACCTTCAGCAACCACATCACGGGAACCAGTGGCCGGCGAGTCCTTTACTGCTGTACAGCAACTTCAAGGGGGCTCTGATAACCTTCAGCAACCACATCACGGGAACCAGTGGCCGGCGAGTCCTTCACTGCCGTACAGCAACTTCAAGGGGGCTCTGATAACCTTCAGCAACCACATCACGGGAACCAGTGGCCGGCGAGTCCTTTACTGCTGTACAGCAACTTCAAGGGGGCTCTGATAACCTTCAGCAACCACATCACGGGAACCAGTGGCCGGCGGGTCCTTCACTGCTGTACAGCAACTTCAAGGGGGCTCTGATAACCTTCAGCAACCACATTACGGGAACCAGTGGCCGGCGGGTCCTTCACTGCTCTACAGCAACTTCAAGGGGGCTCTGATAACCTTCAGCAACCACATCACGGGAACCAGTGGCCGGCGAGTCCTTCACTGCTGTACAGCAACTTCAAGGGGGCTCTGATAACCTTCAGCAACCACATCACGGGAACCAGTGGCCGGCGAGTCTTTTACTGCTGTACAGCAACTTCAAGGGGGCTCTGATAACCTTCAGCAACCACATCACGGGAACCAGTGGCCGGCGAGTCCTTCACTGCTGTACAGCAACTTCAAGGGGGCTCTGATAACCTTCAGCAACCACATCACGGGAACCAGTGGCCGGCGAGTCCTTTACTGCTGTACAGCAACTTCAAGGGGGCTCTGATAACCTTCAGCAACCACATCACGGGAACCAGTGGCCGGCGAGTCCTTTACTGCTGTACAGCAACTTCAAGGGGGCTCTGATAACCTTCAGCAACCACATCACGGGAACCAGTGGCCGGCGAGTCCTTCACTGCTGTACAGCAATTTCAAGGGGGCTCTGATAACCTTCAGCAACCACAGCACGGGAACCAGTGGCCGGCGAGTCCTTTACTGCTGTACAGCAACTTCAAGGGGGCTCTGATTACCTTCAGCAACCACATCACGGGAACCAGTGGCCGGCGAGTCCTTTACTGCTGTACAGCAACTTCAAGGGGGCTCTGATAACCTTCAGCAACCACATCACGGGAACCAGTGGCCGGCGAGTCCTTCACTGCTGTACAGCAATTTCAAGGGGGCTCCGATAACCTTCAGCAACCACAGCACGGGAACCAGTGGCCGGCGAGTCCTTTACTGCTGTACAGCAACTTCAAGGGGGCTCTGATAACCTTCAGCAACCACATCTCGGAAGACCGAAATCTTCAAAGATAGGAAGAATCACTTCGTTCGCTTATTTTTTTTAATTTCTTTACTTATTTATTTATTTATTTTTTTAATTAATAATCTTATTTATATTTTTTTATTTTGTTTTTATTTTATTTTTTATCTTTCTACATATAATCTATTTTCTACATAAATGTCCTCAGTTTAATTAATTTATTAAATCAGTTTAATACATTCATTAAGTTTAATTTTAATTGAAATTTTGAACTAATAATCTTATTTATTTTATTTTATTTATTTATTTGTTCTACATATAATCTATTTTTCTACATATAATGTTCTCAGTTTAATTAATTTATTTAATTATCTTAATACATTCATTAAGTTTAATTTTAACCTTTTAATTGTAATTTCTAATTAATAATCTTATTGATTAATTTTTTTTTCTACATATACAGCTATTAAATCATTTAAGTAAACTGTAAAATATTGTATACAAAATACATGTGATATGCAATGCATGGGGCATGTAGTAAATAAACGGCCACACCTCAGGGTTACTGAGGTATGGAAAAAAAAAAAAAAAAAAAAAAAAAAAAAAAAAAAAAAAAAAAAAAAAAAAAAAAAAAAAAAACCCTAGTGTTTCTAGAGTGTCTGATAGACAGCTGACATACAGAGCCACTAAGCTGAACCCTTAGGGATTGTTAAACCCTAGTGTTTCTAGAGTGTCTGATAGACAGTCGACATACAGAGCCACTAAGCTGAACCCTTAGGGATTGTTAAACCCTAGTGTTTCTAGAGTGTCTGATAGACAGCTGACATACAGACAGAAATTCCAAAAACCATTGTTTCGGATATTATTGCGATCCCTTTGAATTTTATTATATCTTTACATTATCTTTTATCCTTATTATTTTATAATAAATGTAATTTTTCCAACTTTTGAATTTGTTGCCTCAATTCAATAGTTTGATTCCATTGAAATATTTTTACGTTTTTGAAATTCATCTAAATCTAATTTCTTTTTTAAATTAGTTAATGAGTTAAGGATGTAATCGGAAAAAAAAATTATTAATAGAGATGAAATGTTTTGGGATCTTCCTATACTTTCTTAAATATCTCGAAAACCGTTAGAAGATTGTGGTAAGTGGAAGGTGACCGTTCGAAACCTTGCTAAATTCCCTACAAAAAAAGTTGTGGAGCAATTTTCGATGAGGCCATGTCAATCCGAGATATAACTGTTTCAAACATCGAACGTGTTAGTTTTGTTGCTTTCAATGAGTTTTTGTCTCTGTTTGGAGTTAAGGAAGTAATGGAAATAAAATATTTCATTAACAAGCATAAAAAGTTTTCGGATTTTCGTATGTTTTCTAAGATATCTGGAAAACGAGTTCTTAAAACTTCAAAATTGTTAGTTTTGTTCTTTTCAAGGGGGTTTTGCCTCTGTTTACCTAAGGTTTTTTTAGTTGCATTATATAATAAAATTATTATTTTAATAAAACAAGGTAAAAAAATGAGTAAGTTATTGGTAATAGTGTTTCCCATGGCGAACGTGGAGAAGGCGAGGGGCGTCATTTCTGCCTAGAATACCATCAGCTTCCATGTGTGGCGCCTTAAATCTTCCTTCTCTTTGAGATGTCATTTTATTTTTTTTTTACGAAAGATCAAAGCCCCACCATTAACTGCTTCTACTCCTTTGCTAATGACACTAAGGATATGAACAGAAACGCGCTAAGATGACGCAGTTCCTGCGAGTCAGACATTTTAATATGTACATTTCCTATTATTTTACGTTTTGACGTGATACTTTCTTTTTTTTGTTTAATGTATTCTCCCCATACAAGACAAAAACATATTCAATATTTTTAAACGTTTTGTTCACCTTTAAATAGGAGTAGGAAGTAGGTTCGTTGCTTCTAGGATTATATAAAAATGCAATGAAGATTCTCCAAAGATCTATAAAAAGCATGTTTCCGTTGCGGTATTTCATGTCATTAACCTTTAGTTTTCTTGCATTATCCTTCTTGTTTATTCTAAGATAATTCTATTTTCTGCACCGCCTCTTATGACGTCAGTAATTAGCCTAGGTCATGGGAAGGAATGCATCCCCCCCTCCCCCCTCGCCCGGGTTATTTCAGACTTCAAAGGGGGGGGGGTGCCGCTTTTAGCTCCGGGTTTACGCAAACACATCTCCGACAATAATCTAGGCAACAATGGTATTACTATATCTCAACTCCTGGTAATCAGATCCTAATTAGGGACATGGGCGTATATAGAAAATAATTTCCGGTGGGAATGGAAGAATTTCGGGGAGGGGGGCTCTTTTTCTGCTAGGTCTTCTACTGTTACAACAGGAATTTCTGCTACAGTAGCATGCAGGAGTTGGTCGTCAAGCTCTGTTGCTAGACCTGTACGAGGCTCGTCTTCAAGCTTGCGGTTTATGTCGGTGGACTATAGAATGTGTCGATCCAAATTTTTCTGCTAGCTCTTCTACTGTTACAACAGGAATTTCTTCTACAGTAGCCTGCAGGAGTTGGTCGTCAAGCTCTGTTGCTAGATCTGTAAGAGGCTAGTCTTCAAGCTTGCGGTTTATGTCGGTGGACTGTAGAATGTTTCGATCCAAGTTTTTCTGCTAGCTCTTCGACTGTTACAACAGGATTTTCTTCTACAGTAGCCTGCAAGAGTTGGCCGTCAAGCTCTGTTGCTAGACCTGTACGAGGCTCGTCTTCAAGCTTGCGGTTTATGTCGGTGGACTATAGAATGTTTCGATCCAAGTTCTTCTGCTAGCTCTTCGACTGTTACAACAGGATTTTCTTCTACAGTAGCCTGCAGGAGTTGGTCGTCAAGCTCTGTTGGTAGACCTGTACGAGGCTCGTCTTCAACCTTGCGGTTTATGTCGGTGGACTGTAGAATGTTTCGATCCAAGTTTTTCTGCTAGCTCTTCTACTGTTACAAAAGGATTTTCTTCTACAGTAGCCTGCAGGAGTTGGTCGTCAAGCTCTGTTGCTAGACCTGTACGAGGCTAGTCTTCAAGCTTGCGGTTTCCTGCTCGAAATCGTTCAAACCACCACTGCACTTCTCGCTCACATTTTCGCCATATATTTCTACAAGTTTTCGATAAGTTGAAGCAGCATTTTCTGCTTTGGAGTCATTGGAGATCCATTTTAAATGAAATTTCAGCAGAGATAAATGAAGTTTCACCAACCAAAACATAGAATATACAAATACGGTAAAATATTAGTTAGTGTTTTTCATTTTGTACAATTTTTTTGTACAAATCACAGTTAATTTGTTTATAAGTAAATATGAAGAAATACCGCGAATATAATTTGGCGCGGGCGGGAATGCCGACAGAGCGCACAACCTAGCGGCTGACCGTGGAACTACCTCGACCTGACCACCTCTAGACTCTTCATTGATTATTCTCCCCAATCACAACACGCGGGATTACTGGTCAGCTTCTGTCGGTGAAGAGTTTATTCAGAATAGGGATGGGAACAGCTGTTAATAACACAAACCATCATGGATGGTAGCCTATCAGCTGACTAAATACAAGGACATAGCAATTATATAAAGGCAACGGAACTAAGATTATCTTCGGGATTCTGGGTAGACAGCAAGTAGAAAAGTATGAACATACATACATTACTGTATATATATATATATATATATATATATATATATATATATATATATATATATATATTTATATAAAGTATATGTAGGGATAAGAATTGGGGGAGATTACTAGACACGGTTCTTGAATACCTGAGTTCGAAACTCGGGTGCGACCTAAGACTTTTATATTCTAGTGTCTTCGTCGAGACCATAACCTCCCCAGCCTTTAAAGGAACCTGGAAAGGGAGAAATCATGTGGCTGGAGCATAGTACTAACCACTCTATCTCTCTAGTGTATGGTATGTTCAAGAAGGGGATGCTGCCTCATCGCGGATCCCCTTGTTGGCCGTTGTTAGAGGTACGTTATAAGGCCGTTCTCAGGGGGTACCGCAGGGATGTCAGCAGTAGGCGTTGTAGGGAATCAGGTATACTAGGAGATGCTAATCAGTGGAATAGGGAACTATTGCTTAGCAGAGCTCTTCTGTCAACTTCTACGTTCCATCAACTCTTTAGCCAACCCCCGTGCCCCCAAGATTTCGGTGGACTCTTCCTGTCTAGAGGTTTGGCCGTAAGGTCTCCGGCAAAGAGGTTTGGTGTGTAGTGTTCTATATACAAGGAGGTGTGATGTTCTTCATATTAGAGTGTGGTTGTGGCTCCTTGCGTATAGAGCCAGAGCACCTTGGTCAGGATGTTTCGTGGTTTGATTACAACATATATATCTCACACTTTGGTTGCCATTAAAGTTAATATATTTGCTAAAGTATACGACGATATCCTGCACAAGTTGCATACTTGGGATCCAATGGGCACTGCTTTTTAGAACGGCTAAGATGTAAGCAGTTATCACAATGCCCGGGAAAACCAGATTCAAGATAACTACCACAATCCAGACCCTATCTAATTCTAGAACTGATTCAGGATAACTACCACAATCCAGAACCTATCTAATTCTAGAACAGATTCTGGATAACTACCACAATCCAGACCCTATCTAATTCTAGAACAGATTCAGGATAACTACCACAATCCAGACCCTATCTAATTCTAGAACAGATTCAGGATAACTACCACAATCCAGACCCTATCCAATTCTAGAACAGATTCAGGATAACTACCACAATCCAGACCCTATCCAATTCTAGAACAGATTCAGGATAACTACCACAATCCAGACCCTATCCAATTCTAGAACAGATTCAGGATAACTACCACAATCCAGACCCTATCCAATTCTAGAACAGATTCAGGATAACTACCACAATCCAGACCCTATCCAATTCTAGAACAGATTCAGGATAACTACCACAATCCAGACCCTATCCAATTCTAGAACAGATTCAGGATAACTACCACAATCCAGACCCTATCCAATTCTAGAACAGATTCAGGATAACTACCACAATCCAGACCCTATCCAATTCTAGAACAGATTCAGGATAACTACCACAATCCAGACCCTATCCAATTCTAGAACAGATTCAGGATAACTACCACAATCCAGACCCTATCCAATGCTAGAACAGATTCAGGATAACTACCACAATCCAGACCCTATCCAATTCTAGAACAGATTCAGGATAACTACCACAATCCAGACCCTATCCAATTCTAGAACAGATTCAGGATCACTACCACAATCCAGACCCTATCCAATGCTAGAACAGATTCAGGATAACTACCACAATCCAGACCCTATCCAATGCTAGAACAGATTCAGGATAACTACCACAATCCAGACCCTATCCAATGCTAGAAAAGATTCAGGATAACTACCACAATCCAGACCCTATCCAATTCTAGAACAGATTCAGGATAACTACCACAATCCAGACCCTATCCAATTCTAGAACAGATTCAGGATAACTACCACAATCCAGACCCTATCCAATTCTAGAACAGATTCAGGATAACTACCACAATCCAGACCCTATCCAATTCTAGAACAGATTCAGGATAACTACCACAATCCAGACCCTATCCAATTCTAGAACAGATTCAGGATAACTACCACAAGCCAGACCCTATCCAATTCTAGAACAGATTCAGGATAACTACCACAATCCAGACCCTATCCAATTCTAGAACGGATTCAGGATAACTACCACAATCCAGACCCTATCCAATTCTAGAACGGATTCAGGATAACTACCACAATCCAGACCCTATCCAATGCTAGAACGGATTCAGGATAACTACCACAATCCAGACCCTATCCAATGCTAGAACGGATTCAGGATAACTACCACAATCCAGACCCTATCCAATGCTAGAACGGATTCAGGATAACTACCACAATCCAGACCCTATCCAATGCTAGAACGGATTCAGGATAACTACCACAATCCAGACCCTATCCAATGCTAGAACGGATTCAGGATAACTACCACAATCCAGACCCTATCCAATTCTAGAACGGATTCAGGATAACTACCACAATCCAGACCCTATCCAATTCTAGAACGGATTCAGGATAACTACCACAATCCAGACCCTATCCAATTCTAGAACGGATTCAGGATAACTACCACAATCCAGACCCTATCCAATTCAAGAACGGATTCAGGATAACTACCACAATCCAGACCCTATCCAATTCTAGAACGGATTCAGGATAACTACCACAATCCAGACCCTATCCAATTCTAGAACGGATTCAGGATAACTACCACAATCCAGACCCTATCCAATTCTAGAACGGATTCAGGATAACTACCACAATCCAGACCCTATCCAATTCTAGAACGGATTCAGGATAACTACCACAATCCAGACCCTATCCAATTCTAGAACAGATTCAGGATAACTACCACAATCCAGACCCTATCCAATTCTAGAACAGATTCAGGATAACTACCACAATCCAGACCCTATCCAATTCTAGAACAGATTCAGGATAACTACCACAATCCAGACCCTATCCAATTCTAGAACAGATTCAGGATAACTACCACAATCCAGACCCTATCCAATTCTAGAACAGATTCAGGATAACTACCACAATCCAGACCCTATCCAATGCTAGAACAGATTCAGGATAACTACCACAATCCAGACCCTATCCAATGCTAGAACAGATTCAGGATAACTACCACAATCCAGACCCTATCCAATGCTAGAACAGATTCAGGATCACTACCACAATCCAGACCCTATCCAATGCTAGAACAGATTCAGGATAACTACCACAATCCAGACCCTATCCAATTCTAGAACAGATTCAGGATAACTACCACAATCCAGACCCTATCCAATTCTAGAACAGATTCAGGATAACTACCACAATCCAGACCCTATCCAATTCTAGAACAGATTCAGGATAACTACCACAATCCAGACCCTATCCAATTCTAGAACGGATTCAGGATAACTACCACAATCCAGACCCTATCCAATTCTAGAACGGATTCAGGATAACTACCACAATCCAGACCCTATCCAATTCTAGAACGGATTCAGGATAACTACCACAATCCAGACCCTATCCAATTCTAGAACGGATTCAGGATAACTACCACAATCCAGACCCTATCCAATTCTAGAACGGATTCAGGATAACTACCACAATCCAGACCCTATCCAATTCAAGAACGGATTCAGGATAACTACCACAATCCAGACCCTATCCAATTCTAGAACGGATTCAGGATAACTACCACAATCCAGACCCTATCCAATTCTAGAACGGATTCAGGATAACTACCACAATCCAGACCCTATCCAATTCTAGAACGGATTCAGGATAACTACCACAATCCAGACCCTATCCAATTCTAGAACGGATTCAGGATAACTACCACAATCCAGACCCTATCCAATTCTAGAACGGATTCAGGATAACTACCACAATCCAGACCCTATCCAATTCTAGAACGGATTCAGGATAACTACCACAATCCAGACCCTATCCAATTCTAGAACGGATTCAGGATAACTACCACAATCCAGACCCTATCCAATTCAAGAACGGATTCAGGATAACTACCACAATCCAGACCCTATCCAATTCTAGAACGGATTCAGGATAACTACCACAATCCAGACCCTATCCAATTCTAGAACGGATTCAGGATAACTACCACAATCCAGACCCTATCCAATTCTAGAACGGATTCAGGATAAATACCACAATCCAGACCCTATCCAATTCTAGAACGGATTCAGGATAACTACCACAATCCAGACCCTATCCAATTCTAGAACGGATTCAGGATAACTACCACAATCCAGACCCTATCCAATTCTAGAACGGATTCAGGATAACTACCACAATCCAGACCCTATCCAATTCTAGAACGGATTCAGGATAACTACCACAATCCAGACCCTATCCAATTCTAGAACTGATTCAGGATAACTACCACAATCCAGACCCTATCCAATTCTAGAACAGATTCAGGATAACTACCACAATCCAGACCCTATCCAATTCTAGAACAGATTCAGGATAACTACCACAATCCAGACCCTATCCAATTCTAGAACAGATTCAGGATAACTACCACAATCCAGACCCTATCCAATTCTAGAACAGATTCAGGATAACTACCACAATCCAGACCCTATCCAATTCTAGAACAGATTCAGGATAACTACCACAATCCAGACCCTATCCAATTCTAGAACAGATTCAGGATAACTACCACAATCCAGACCCTATCCAATTCTAGAACTGATTCAGGATAACTACCACAATCCAGACCCTATCCAATTCTAGAACTGATTCAGGATAACTACCACAATCCAGACCCTATCCAATTCTAGAACAGATTCAGGATAACTACCACAATCCAGACCCTATCCAATTCTAGAACAGATTCAGGATAACTACCACAATCCAGACCCTATCCAATTCTAGAACAGATTCAGGATAACTACCACAATCCAGACCCTATCCAATTCTAGAACAGATTCAGGATAACTACCACAATCCAGACCCTATCCAATTCTAGAACAGATTCAGGATAACTACCACAATCCAGACCCTATCCAATTCTAGAACAGATTCAGGATAACTACCACAATCCAGACCCTATCCAATTCTAGAACAGATTCAGGATAACTACCACAATCCAGACCCTATCCAATTCTAGAACAGATTCAGGATAACTACCACAATCCAGACCCTATCCAATTCTAGAACAGATTCAGGATAACTACCACAATCCAGACCCTATCCAATTCTAGAACAGATTCAGGAATACTACCACAATCCCGACCCTATCCAATTCTAGAACAGATTCAGGATAACTACCACAATCCAGACCCTATCAATTCTAGAACAGATTAAGGAATACTACCACAATCCAGACCCTATCCAATTCTAGAACAGATTCAGGATAACTACCACAATCCAGACCCTATCCAATTCTAGAACAGATTCAGGATAACTACCACAATCCAGACCCTATCCAATTCTAGAACAGATTCAGGATAACTACCACAATCCAGACCCTATCCAATTCTAGAACAGATTCAGGATAACTACCACAATCCAGACCCTATCCAATTCTAGAACAGATTCAGGATAACTACCACAATCCAGACCCTATCCAATGCTAGAACAGATTCAGGATCACTACCACAATCCAGACCCTATCCAATGCTAGAACAGATTCAGGATAACTACCACAATCCAGACCCTATCCAATTCTAGAACAGATTCAGGATAACTACCACAATCCAGACCCTATCCAATTCTAGAACAGATTCAGGATAACTACCACAATCCAGACCCTATCCAATTCTAGAACAGATTCAGGATAACTACCACAATCCAGACCCTACCCAATTCTAGAACGGATTCAGGATAACTACCACAATCCAGACCCTATCCAATTCTAGAACGGATTCAGGATAACTACCACAATCCAGACCCTATCCAATTCTAGAACGGATTCAGGATAACTACCACAATCCAGACCCTATCCAATTCTAGAACGGATTCAGGATAACTACCACAATCCCGACCCTATCCAATTCTAGAACGGATTCAGGATAACTACCACAATCCCGACCCTATCCAATTCTAGAACGGATTCACGATAACTACCACAATCCAGACCCTATCCAATTCTAGAACGGATTCAGGATAACTACCACAATCCAGACCCTATCCAATTCTAGAACGGATTCAGGATAACTACCACAATCCAGACCCTATCCAATTCTAACGGATTCAGGATAACTACCACAATCCAGACCCAATCCAATTCTAGAACGGATTCAGGATAACTACCACAATCCAGACCCTATCCAATGCTAGAACGGATTCAGGATAACTACCACAATCCAGACCCTATCCAATGCTAGAACGGATTCAGGATAACTACCACAATCCAGACCCTATCCAATGCTAGAACGGATTCAGGATAACTACCACAATCCAGACCCTATCCAATGCTAGAACGGATTCAGGATAACTACCACAATCCAGACCCTATCCAATTCTAGAACGGATTCAGGATAACTACCACAATCCAGACCCTATCCAATTCAAGAACGGATTCAGGATAACTACCACAATCCAGACCCTATCCAATTCAAGAACGGATTCAGGATAACTACCACAATCCAGACCCTATCCAATTCTAGAACGGATTCAGGATAACTACCACAATCCAGACCCTATCCAATTCTAGAACGGATTCAGGATAACTACCACAATCCAGACCCTATCCAATTCTAGAACGGATTCAGGATAACTACCACAATCCAGACCCTATCCAATTCTAGAACGGATTCAGGATAACTACCACAATCCAGACCCTATCCAATTCTAGAACAGATTCAGGATAACTACCACAATCCAGACCCTATCCAATTCTAGAACTGATTCAGGATAACTACCACAATCCAGACCCTATCCAATTCTAGAACTGATTCAGGATAACTACCACAATCCAGACCCTATCCAATTCTAGAACTGATTCAGGATAACTACCACAATCCAGACCCTATCCAATTCTAGAACAGATTCAGGATAACTACCACAATCCAGACCCTATCCAATTCTAGAACAGATTCAGGATAACTACCACAATCCAGACCCTATCCAATTCTAGAACAGATTCAGGATAACTACCACAATCCAGACCCTATCCAATTCTAGAACAGATTCAGGATAACTACCACAATCCAGACCCTATCCAATTCTAGAACAGATTCAGGATAACTACCACAATCCAGACCCTATCCAATTCTAGAACAGATTCAGGATAACTACCACAATCCAGACCCTATCCAATTCTAGAACAGATTCAGGATAACTACCACAATCCAGACCCTATCCAATTCTAGAACAGATTCAGGAATACTACCACAATCCCGACCCTATCCAATTCTAGAACAGATTCAGGATAACTACCACAATCCAGACCCTATCCAATTCTAGAACAGATTCAGGAATACTACCACAATCCCGACCCTATCCAATTCTAGAACAGATTCAGGATAACTACCACAATCCAGACCCTATCCAATTCTAGAACAGATTCAGGATAACTACCACAAACCAGACCCTATCTAATTCTAGAACATTAGCTACATTCGAAAAAAAAACTAGTAGAAAATATTTATTACGACTGTAAATAAATAAAAGATTTATTATATTTTAAATAGTCAAGTCAGCTGATAATAATGTATTTATATAATAGTCAAGTCAGCTGATAATAATGTATTTTGAGTATCCTGTGGTAGGTTTCAGAACGCCAGGTGCAGAGAGTGCTCCAAAGCATTCATCATCAAACGGAGCTTGCATTATTGAAGGGTTCATTTAGGAAAGAAGGACGATGTTCCCTCGGCATAGTCAATATTGATGCTGGTCCGTTCTCTCGTCCGCTGCTAGAGTGCACCCCTCGTCTCCCGCGCGCGGGAAAGATAAGGCCCTCTCAGCTGGGGGTTGATTGCCCACTAAAATTTCTATAGAATGATTGCATTGAAGATGAGGTCGCCACTTGGTGGATGTTTTCGGCTCTTAGGCCTTCAATAACTCATGTTGCTTTCAGGGGGCCTTATTAGAGTAATGATCGGGTGGGTCAGTAGCACGTGATCTCAAAATGCGGCTGCGTACTGAACTATATAATCGTCTCTTGCTGCCCCATGAGAGTCGAATTCAAGGGACCCAGGCCAACCCTAAGCTCACCTAGTCTTTAGGGGTAGTTGCAAAAGTCCCAGACCAACCCTAAGATCACCTAGTCTTTTGGGGTAGTTGCAAAGGACCCAGACCAACCCTAACATCACCTAGTCTTTAGGGGTAGATGCAAAGGTCCAAGACCAACCCTAAGCTCACCTAGTCTTTAGGGGAAGGTGCAAAGGACACAGACCAAAGGACGGGCTCTGACGGCCGGAATATTTAGCCTTAATTAAAACATAAACATTTATAAATGCATTCTTTATCCAAGATAACGAGCAGAACTACCGGGTGTATTTATGGGAGAGGATACAGATAATAGCTATCTTAGAATAACTACGGATTGATCTAAGGATTCTGGATCAACCAACTTAGGCACAGAGCTAGGTATCGGCTACCACCGAACTAAAACGTCTGGTGGACAAGGAAATTGAATAAAAAATACAATGTCATCGTATAAAGTTTGAGGTATTAGCGCAGACATCCATGCTGCAGAGGGGAATTTTCCCGAGGAGCCGTGAGATGAGAAAATTCCTGCTGCATGTGTGAATCCAACCCACCAACTCCCGCATGAGAATCTAAAGCGTTAGCCTCTAGACCAAGGGGAGACCGTCTCCTTCCGGTTAATACAAATATCGTCGAAGTCTATAGAAAGAAGAAATACCATTCGATATTCCTTGACTTCTTGGAATAGATCTAGTTCTCAATCTTGGAATAGATCTAGTTTTCAATCTTGGAATAGATCTAGTTCTCAATCTTGGAATAGATCTAGTTCTCAATCTTGGAATAGATTTAGTTCTCAATCTTGGAATAGATCTAGTTCTTAATCTTGGAATAGATCTAGTTCTCAATCTTGGAATAGATCTAGTTCTCAATCTTGGAATAGATCTAGTTCTCAATCTTGGAATAGATCTAGTTCTCAATCTTGGAATAGATCTAGTTCTCAATCTTGGAATAGATCTAGTTCTCAATCTTGGAATAGATCTAGTTCTCAATCTTGGAATAGATCTAGTTCTCAATCTTGGAATAGATCTAGTTCTCAATCTTGGAATAGATCTAGTTCTCAATCTTGGAATAGATCTAGTTCTCAATCTTGGAATAGATCTAGTTCTCAATCTTGGAATAGATCTAGTTCTCAATCTTGGAATAGATCTAGTCCTCAATCTTGGAATAGATCTAGTCCTCAATCTTGGAATAGATCTAGTTCTCAATCTTGGAATAGATCTAGTTCTCAATCTTGGAATGGATCTAGTTCTCAATCTTGGAATAGATCTAGTTCTCAATCTTGGAATAGATCTAGTTCTCAATCTTGGAATAGATCTAGTTCTCAATCTTGGAATAGATCTAGTTCTCAATCTTGGAATAGATCTAGTTCTCAATCTTGGAATAGATCTAGTTCTCAATCTTGGAATAGATCTAGTTCTCAATCTTGGAATAGATCTAGTTGTCAATCTTGGAATAGATCTAGTTCTCAATCTTGGAATAGATTTAGTTCTCAATCTTGGAATAGATCTAGTTCTCAATCTTGGAATAGATCTAGTTCTCAATCTTGGAATAGATCTAGTTCTCAATCTTGGAATAGATCTAGTTCTCAATCTTGGAATAGATCTAGTTCTCAATCTTGGAATAGATCAAGTTCTCAATCTTGGAATAGATTTAGTTCTCAATCACACCGATTTCTACCTTTAAGTAGGATAATCGAAGGCTTTGTCCGTCCCAAGTCATACAATAAGCTAATCCTGAAAATAATTATACCTTTCCGTCATACGTTTCTCCTTATCAGAATAATTATTGACCTTATGTCTTACACCACAAGAAATTTATATATATATGTATATATATAACTAGCTGTGCCCGCGACTTTTTCAGCGTGGATAGTGACTTAGGGCAGCGTTTTTCGATATCTATTTTGGTTTATTTTGAATTATAAACACCGTCGTATGGGTAATAATTAAAAAAAAAACTACTTTACAGTAATGCTTCTCTATACACGATATTAGGCGTATAGCCATCGGGGATGAAGCATACAGGCTGCTAGGATTGGTAACACCTGACCCAGTCACTAAGCTGGCTCCTTAGGGACTGTTAAACCCTAGTGTGTATAGAAGTATAGCCATCGGGGATGAAGCATACAGGCTGCTAGGATTGGTAACACCTGACCCAGTCACTAAGCTGAATCCTTAGGGATTGTTAAACCCTAGTGTGTATAGAGGTATAGCCATCGGGGATGAAGCATACAGGCTGCTAGGATTGCTAACACCTGACCCAGTCACTAAGCTGAATCCTTAGGGATTGTTAAACCATAGAGTGTATAGAGGTATAGCCATCGGGGATCAAGCATACAGGCTGCTAGGATTGCTAACACCTGACACAGCCACTAAGCTGGCTCCTTAGGGATTGTTAAACCCTAGTGTGTATAGAGGTATAGCCATCGGGGATGAAGCATACAGGCTGCTAGGATTGCTAACACCTGACTCAGTCACTAAGCTGGATCCTTAGGGATTGTTAAACCCTAGTGTGTATAGAGGTATAGCCATCGGGGATCAAGCATACAGGCTGCTAGGATTGCTAACACCTGACACAGCCACTAAGCTGGCTCCTTAGGGATTGTTAAACCCTAGTGTGTATAGAGGTATAGCCATCGGGGAGGAAGCATACAGGCTGCTAGGATTGCTAACACCTGACACAGCCACTAAGCTGGCTCCTTAGGGATTGTTAAACCCTAGTGTGTATAGAGGTATAGTCATCGGGGATGAAGCATACAGGCTGCTAGGATTGCTAACACCTGACCCAGTCACTAAGCTGAATCCTTAGGGATTGTTAAACCCTAGTGTGTATAGAGGTATAGCCATCGGGGATGAAGCATACAGGCTGCTAGGATTGCTAACACCTGACCCAGTCACTAAGCTGACCCCTTAGGGATTGTTAAACCCTAGTGTGTATAGAGGTATAGTCATCGGGGATGAAGCATACAGGCTGCTAGGATTGCTAACACCTGACACAGCCACTAAGCTGGCTCCTTAGGGATTGTTAAACCCTAGTGTGTATAGAGGTATAGTCATCGGGGATGAAGCATACAGGCTGCTAGGATTGCTAACACCTGACACAGCCACTAAGCTGACCCCTTAGGGATTGTTAAACCCTAGTGTGTATAGAGGTATAGCCATCGGGGATGAAGCATACAGGCTGCTAGGATTGCTAACACCTGACACAGCCACTAAGCTGGCTCCTTAGGGATTGTTAAACCCTAGTGAGTATAGAGGTATAGCCATCGGGGATGAAGCATACAGGCTGCTAGGATTGCTAACACATGACCCAGTCACTAAGCTGACCCCTTAGGGATTGTTAAACCCTAGTGTGTATACAGGTATAGCCATCGGGGATGAAGCATACAGGCTGCTAGGATTGCTAACACCTGACCCAGTCACTAAGCTGAATCCTTAGGGATTGTTAAACCCTAGTGTGTATAGAGGTATAGTCATCGGGGATGAAGCATACAGGCTGCTAGGATTGCTAACACCTGACCCAGTCACTAAGCTGAATCCTTAGGGATTGTTAAACCCTAGTGTGTATAGAGGTATAGCCATCGGGGATGAAGCATACAGGCTGCTAGGATTGCTAACACCTGACAGAGTCACTAAGCTGAATTCTTAGGGATTGTTAAACCCTAGTGTGTATACAGGTATAGCCATCGGGGATGAAGCATACAGGCTGCTAGGATTGCTAACACCTGACACAGCCACTAAGCTGGCTCCTTAGGGATTGTTAAACCCTAGTGTGTATAGAGGTATAGTCATCGGGGATGAAGCATACAGGCTGCTAGGATTGCTAACACCTGACACAGCCACTAAGCTGGCTCCTTAGGGATTGTTAAACCCTAGTGAGTATAGAGGTATAGCCATCGGGGATGAAGCATACAGGCTGCTAGGATTGCTAACACATGACCCAGTCACTAAGCTGACCCCTTAGGGATTGTTAAACCCTAGTGTGTATACAGGTATAGCCATCGGGGATCAAGCATACAGGCTGCTAGGATTGCTAACACCTGACCCAGTCACTAAGCTGAATCCTTAGGGATTGTTAAACCCTAGTGTGTATAGAGGTTTAGTCATCGGGGATGAAGCATACAGGCTGCTAGGATTGCTAACACCTGACCCAGTCACTAAGCTGACCCCTTAGGGATTGTTAAACCCTAGTGTGTATAGAGGTATAGCCATCGGGGATGAAGCATACAGGCTGCTAGGATTGCTAACACCTGACCCAGTCACTAAGCTGAATCCTTAGGGATTGTTAAACCCTAGTGTGTATAGAGGTATAGCCATCGGGGATGAAGCATACAGGCTGCTAGGATTGCTAACACCTGACAGAGTCACTAAGCTGAATCCTTAGGGATTGTTAAACCCTAGTGTGTATAGAGGTATAGCCATCGGGGATGAATCATACAGGCTGCTAGGATTGCTAACACCTGACCCAGTCACTAAGCTGAATCCTTAGGGATTGTTAAACCCTAGTGTGTATAGAGGTATAGCCATCGGGGATGAAGCATACAGGCTGCTAGGATTGCTAACACCTGACAGAGTCACTAAGCTGAATCCTTAGGGATTGTTAAACCCTAGTGTGTATAGAGGTATAGTCATCGGGGATGAAGCATACAGGCTGCTAGGATTGCTAACACCTGACCCAGTCACTAAGCTGACCCCTTAGGGATTGTTAAACCCTAGTGTGTATAGAGGTATAGCCATCGGGGATGAAGCATACAGGCTGCTAGGATTGCTAACACCTGACCCAGTCACTAAGCTGAATCCTTAGGGATTGTTAAACCCTAGTGTGTATAGAGGTATAGCCATCGGGGATGAAGCATACAGGCTGCTAGGATTCTTAACACCTGACAGAGTCACTAAGCTGAATCCTTACAGATTGTTAAACCCTAGTGTGTATAGAGGTATAGCCATCGGGGATGAAGCATACAGGCTGCTAGGATTGCTAACACCTGACAGAGTCACTAAGCTGAATCCTTAGGGATTGTTAAACCCTAGTGTGTATAGAGGTATAGCCATCGGGGATGAAGCATAGAGGCTGCTAGGATTGCTAACACCTGACCCAGTCACTAAGCTGAATCCTTAGGGATTGTTAAACCCTAGTGTGTATAGAGGTATAGCCATCGGGGATGAAGCATACAGGCTGCTAGGATTGCTAACACCTGACCCAGTCACTAAGCTGAATCCTTAGGGATTGTTAAACCCTAGAGTGTATAGAGGTATAGCCATCGGGGATCAAGCATACAGGCTGCTAGGATTGCTAACACCTGACAGAGTCACTAAGCTGAATCCTTAGGGATTGTTAAACCCTAGTGTGTATAGAGGTATAGCCATCGGGGATGAAGCATACAGGCTGCTAGGATTGATAACACCTGACCCAGTCACTAAGCTGACCCCTTAGGGATTGTTAAACCCTAGTGTGTATAGAGGTATAGCCATCGGGGATGAAGCATACAGGCTGCTAGGATTGCTAACACCTGACCCAGTCACTAAGCTGAATCCTTAGTGATTGTTAAACCCTAGTGTGTATAGAGTTATAGTCATCGGGGATGAAGCATAGAGGCTGCTAGGATTGCTAACACCTGACCCAGTCACTAAGCTGAATCCTTAGGGATTGTTAAACCCTAGTGTGTATAGAGGTATAGCCATCGGGGATGAAGCATACAGGCTGCTAGGATTGATAACACCTGACCCAGTCACTAAGCTGACCCCTTAGGGATTGTTAAACCCTAGTGTGTATAGAGGTATAGCCATCGGGGATGAAGCATACAGGCTGCTAGGATTGCTAACACCTGACCCAGTCACTAAGCTGAATCCTTAGGGATTGTTAAACCCTAGTGTGTATAGAGGTATAGCCATCGGGGATGAAGCATACAGGCTGCTAGGATTGCTAACACCTGACAGAGTCACTAAGCTGAATCCTTAGGGATTGTTAAACCCTAGTGTGTATAGAGGTATAGCCATCGGGGATGAAGCATACAGGCTGCTAGGATTGCTAACACCTGATCCAGTCACTAAGCTCACCCCTTAGGGATTGTTAAACCCTAGTGTGTATAGAGGTATAGCCATCGGGGATGAAGCATACAGACTGCTAGGATTGCTAAAACCTGACCCAGTCACTAAGCTGACTCCTTAGGGATTGTTAAACCCTCGTGTGTATAGAGGTATAGCCATCGGGGAGGAAACATACAGGCTGCTAGGATTGCTAAAACCTGACCCAGTCACTAAGCTGACTCCTTAGGGATTGTTAAACCCCAGTGTGTATAGAGGTATAGCCATCGGGGATGAAGCATACAGACTGCTAGGATTGCTAACACCTGACCCAGTCACTAAGCTGACTCCTTAGGGATTGTTAAACCCTAGTGTGTATAGAGGTATAGCCATCGGGGATGAAGCATACAGGCTGCTAGGATTGCTAACACCTGACCCAGTCACTAAGCTGACTCCTTAGGGATTGTTAAACCCCTATAGAGTGAATAGAGGTATAGCCATCGGGGATGAAGCATACAGGTTGCTAGGATTGCTAACACCTGACCCAGTCACTAAGCTGACTCCTTAGGGATTGTTAAACCCCTATAGAGTGTATAGAGGTATAGCCATCGGGGATGAAGCATACAGGCTGCTAGGATTGCTAACACATGACCCAGTCACTAAGCTGAATCCTTAGGGATTGTTAAACCCTAGTGTGTATAGAGGTATAGCCATCGGGATGAAGCATACAGGCTGCTAGGATTGCTAACACCTGACCCAGTCACTAAGCTGAATCCTTAGGGATTGTTAAACCCTAGTGTGTATAGAGGTATAGCCATCGGGGATGAAGCATACAGGCTGCTAGGATTGCTAACACCTGACCCAGTCACTAAGCTGACCCCTTAGGGATTGTTAAACCCTAGTGTGTATAGAGGTATAGCCATCGGGGATGAAGCATACAGGCTGCTAGGATTGCTAACACCTGACCCAGTCACTAAGCTGAATCCTTAGGGATTGTTAAACCCTAGTGTGTATAGAGGTTAGTCATCGGGGATAAAGCATACAGGCTGTTAGGATTGCTAACACCTGACCCAGTCACTAAGCTGAATCCTTAGGGATTGTTAAACCCTAGTGTGTATAGAGGTATAGCCATCGGGGCTGAAGCATACAGACTGCTAGGATTGCTAACACCTGACCCAGTCACTAAGCTGACCCCTTAGGGATTGTTAAACCCTAGTGTGTATAGAGGTATAGCCATCGGGATGAAGCATACAGGCTGCTAGGATTGCTAACACCTGACCCAGTCACTAAGCTGAATCCTTAGGGATTGTTAAACCCTAGTGTGTATAGAGGTATAGCCATCGGGGATGAAGCATACAGGCTGCTAGGATTGCTAACACCTGACCCAGTCACTAAGCTGACCCCTTAGGGATTGTTAAACCCTAGTGTGTATAGAGGTATAGCCATCGGGGATGAAGCATACAGGCTGCTAGGATTGCTAACACCTGACCCAGTCACTAAGCTGAATCCTTAGGGATTGTTAAACCCTAGTGTGTATAGAGGTTAGTCATCGGGGATGAAGCATACAGGCTGTTAGGATTGCTAACACCTGACCCAGTCACTAAGCTGAATCCTTAGGGATTGTTAAACCCTAGTGTGTATAGAGGTATAGCCATCGGGGCTGAAGCATACAGACTGCTAGGATTGCTAACACCTGACCCAGTCACTAAGCTGACCCCTTAGGGATTGTTAAACCCTAGTGTGTATAGAGGTATAGCCATCGGGGATCAAGCATACAGGCTGCTAGGATTGCTAACACCTGACCCAGTCACTAAGCTGACTCCTTAGGGATTGTTAAACCCCTATAGAGTGTATAGAGGTATAGCCATCGGGGATGAAGCATACAGGCTGCTAGGATTGCTAACACCTGACCCAGTCACTAAGCTGACCCCTTAGGGATTGTTAAACCCTAGTGTGTATAGAGGTATACCATCGGGGATGAAGCATACAGGCTGCTAGGATTGCTAACACCTGACCCAGTCACTAAGCTGAATCCTTAGGGGTTGTTAAACCCTAGTGTGTATAGAGGTATAGTCATCGGGGATGAAGCATACAGGCTGTTAGGATTGCTAACACCTGACCCAGTCACTAAGCTGAATCCTTAGGGATTGTTAAACCCTAGTGTGTAAAGAGGTATAGCCATCGGGGCCGAAGCATACAGGCTGCTAGGATTGCTAACACATGACCCAGTCACTAAGCTGACCCCTTAGGGATTGTTAAACCCTAGTGTGTATAGAGGTATAGCCATCGGGGATGAAGCATACAGGCTGCTAGGATTGCTAACACCTGACCCAGTCACTAAGCTGACTCCTTAGGGATTGTTAAACCCTAGTGTGTATAGAGGTATAGCCATCAGGGATGAAGCATGCAGGCTGCTAGGATTGCTAACACCTGACCCAGTCACTAAGCTGACCCCTTAGGAATTGTTAAACCCTAGTGTGTATAGAGGTATAACCATCGGGGATGAAGCATACAGGTTGCTAGGATTGCTAACACCTGACCCAGTCACTAAGCTGAATCCTTAGGGATTGTTAAACCCTAGTGTGTATAGAGGTATAGCCATCAGGGATGAAGCATACAGGCTGTTAGGATTGCTAACACCTGACCCAGTCACTAAGCTGAATCCTTAGGGATTGTTAAACCCTAGTGTGTATAAAGTGTCTTACAGATAGCTGACATACTGACTAAAAATCATTGTTTTGGATACTAATGACTTGATAAAGGCCCTATCCAATTCTAGAACAGATTCAGGATAACTACCACAATCCAGACCCTATCTAATTCTAGAACAGATTCAGGATAACTACCACAATCCAGACCCTATCCAATTCTAGAACAGATTCAGGAATACTACCACAATCCCGACCCTATCCAATTCTAGAACAGATTCAGGATAACTACCACAATCCAGACCCTATCCAATTCTAGAACAGATTCAGGAATACTACCACAATCCCGACCCTATCCAATTCTAGAACAGATTCAGGATAACTACCACAATCCAGACCCTATCCAATGCTAGAACAGATTCAGGATAACTACCACAATCCAGACCCTATCAATTCTAGAACAGATTAAGGAATACTACCACAATCCAGACCCTATCCAATTCTAGAACAGATTCAGGATAACTACCACAATCCAGACCCTATCCAATTCTAGAACAGATTCAGGATAACTACCACAATCCAGACCCTATCCAATTCTAGAACAGATTCAGGATAACTACCACAATCCAGACCCTATCTAATTCTAGAACATTAGCTACATTCGAAAAAAAAACTAGTAGAAAATATTTATTACGACTGTAAATAAATAAAAGATTTATTATATTTTAAATAGTCAAGTCAGCTGATAATAATGTATTTATATAATAGTCAAGTCAGCTGATAATAATGTATTTTGAGTATCCTGTGGTAGGTTTCAGAACGCCAGGTGCAGAGAGTGCTCCAAAGCATTCATCATCAAACGGAGCTTGCATTATTGAAGGGTTCATTTAGGAAAGAAGGACGATGTTCCCTCGGCATAGTCAATATTGATGCTGGTCCGTTCTCTCGTCCGCTGCTAGAGTGCACCCCTCGTCTCCCGCGCGCGGGAAAGATAAGGCCCTCTCAGCTGGGGGTTGATTGCCCACTAAAATTTCTATAGAATGATTGCATTGAAGATGAGGTCGCCACTTGGTGGATGTTTTCGGCTCTTAGGCCTTCAATAACTCATGTTGCTTTCAGGGGGCCTTATTAGAGTAATGATCGGGTGGGTCAGTAGCACGTGATCTCAAAATGCGGCTGCGTACTGAACTATATAATCGTCTCTTGCTGCCCCATGAGAGTCGAATTCAAGGGACCCAGGCCAACCCTAAGCTCACCTAGTCTTTAGGGGTAGTTGCAAAAGTCCCAGACCAACCCTAAGATCACCTAGTCTTTTGGGGTAGTTGCAAAGGACCCAGACCAACCCTAACATCACCTAGTCTTTAGGGGTAGATGCAAAGGTCCAAGACCAACCCTAAGCTCACCTAGTCTTTAGGGGAAGGTGCAAAGGACACAGACCAAAGGACGGGCTCTGACGGCCGGAATATTTAGCCTTAATTAAAACATAAACATTTATAAATGCATTCTTTATCCAAGATAACGAGCAGAACTACCGGGTGTATTTATGGGAGAGGATACAGATAATAGCTATCTTAGAATAATTACGGATTGATCTAAGGATTCTGGATCAACCAACTTAGGCACAGAGCTAGGTATCGGCTACCACCGAACTAAAACGTCTGGTGGACAAGGAAATTGAATAAAAAATACAATGTCATCGTATAAAGTTTGAGGTATTAGCGCAGACATCCATGCTGCAGAGGGGAATTTTCCCGAGGAGCCGTGAGATGAGAAAATTCCTGCTGCATGTGTGAATCCAACCCACCAACTCCCGCATGAGAATCTAAAGCGTTAGCCTCTAGACCAAGGGGAGACCGTCTCCTTCCGGTTAATACAAATATCGTCGAAGTCTATAGAAAGAAGAAATACCATTCGATATTCCTTGACTTCTTGGAATAGATCTAGTTCTCAATCTTGGAATAGATCTAGTTTTCAATCTTGGAATAGATCTAGTTCTCAATCTTGGAATAGATCTAGTTCTCAATCTTGGAATAGATCTAGTTCTCAATCTTGGAATAGATCTAGTTCTCAATCTTGGAATAGATCTAGTTCTCAATCTTGGAATAGATCTAGTTCTCAATCTTGGAATAGATCTAGTTCTCAATCTTGGAATAGATCTAGTTCTCAATCTTGGAATAGATCTAGTTCTCAATCTTGGAATAGATCTAGTTCTCAATCTTGGAATAGATCTAGTTCTCAATCTTGGAATAGATCTAGTTCTCAATCTTGGAATAGATCTAGTTCTCAATCTTGGAATAGATCTAGTTCTCAATCTTGGAATAGATCTAGTCCTCAATCTTGGAATAGATCTAGTCCTCAATCTTGGAATAGATCTAGTTCTCAATCTTGGAATAGATCTAGTTCTCAATCTTGGAATGGATCTAGTTCTCAATCTTGGAATAGATCTAGTTCTCAATCTTGGAATAGATCTAGTTCTCAATCTTGGAATAGATCTAGTTCTCAATCTTGGAATAGATCTAGTTCTCAATCTTGGAATAGATCTAGTTCTCAATCTTGGAATAGATCTAGTTCTCAATCTTGGAATAGATCTAGTTCTCAATCTTGGAATAGATCTAGTTCTCAATCTTGGAATAGATCTAGTTCTCAATCTTGGAATAGATCTAGTTCTCAATCTTGGAATAGATCTAGTTCTCAATCTTGGAATAGATCTAGTTCTCAATCTTGGAATAGATCTAGTTCTCAATCTTGGAATAGATCTAGTTCTCAATCTTGGAATAGATTTAGTTCTCAATCTTGGAATAGATCTAGTTTTCAACCTTGGAATAGATCTAGTTCTCAATCTTGGAATAGATCTAGTTCTCAATCTTGGAATAGATTTAGTTCTCAATCTTGGAATAGATCTAGTTCTCAATCTTGGAATAGATCTAGTTCTCAATCTTGGAATAGATCTAGTTCTCAATCTTGGAATAGATCTAGTTCTCAATCTTGGAATAGATCCAGTTCTCAATCTTGGAATAGATCTAGTTCTCAATCTTGGAATAGATCTAGTTCTCAATCTTGGAATAGATCCAGTTCTCAATCTTGGAATAGATCTAGTTCTCAATCTTGGAATAGATCTAGTTCTCAATCTTGGAATAGATCTAGTTCTCAATCTTGGAATAGATCCAGTTCTCAATCTTAGAATAGATCTAGTTCTCAATCTTGGAATAGATCTAGTTCTCAATCTTGGAATAGATCTAGTTCTCAATCTTGAAATAGATCAAGTTCTCAATCTTGGAATAGATCTAGTTCTCAACCTTGGAATAGATCAAGTTCTCAATCTTAGGATGGATCAAGTTCTCAATCTTGGAATAGATCTAGTTCTAAATCTTGGAATAGATCAAGTTCTCAATCTTGGAATAGATCAAGTTCTCAATCTTGGAATAGATCAAGTTCTCAATCTTGGAATAGATCTAGTTCTCAATCTTGGAATAGATCTAGTTCTCAATCTTGGAATAGATTTAGTTCTCAATCTTGGAATAGATCTAGTTCTCAATCTTGGAATAGATCTAGTTGTCAATCTTGGAATAGATCTAGTTCTCAATCTTGGAATAGATTTAGTTCTCAATCTTGGAATAGATCTAGTTCTCAATCTTGGAATAGATCTAGTTCTCAATCTTGGAATAGATCTAGTTCTCAATCTTGGAATAGATCTAGTTCTCAATCTTGGAATAGATCTAGTTCTCAATCTTGGAATAGATCAAGTTCTCAATCTTGGAATAGATTTAGTTCTCAATCACACCGATTTCTACCTTTAAGTAGGATAATCGAAGGCTTTGTCCGTCCCAAGTCATACAATAAGCTAATCCTGAAAATAATTATACCTTTCCGTCATACGTTTCTCCTTATCAGAATAATTATTGACCTTATGTCTTACACCACAAGAAATTTATATATATATGTATATATATAACTAGCTGTGCCCGCGACTTTTTCAGCGTGGATAGTGACTTAGGGCAGCGTTTTTCGATATCTATTTTGGTTTATTTTGAATTATAAACACCGTCGTATGGGTAATAATTAAAAAAAAAACTACTTTACAGTAATGCTTCTCTATACACGATATTAGGCGTATAGCCATCGGGGATGAAGCATACAGGCTGCTAGGATTGGTAACACCTGACCCAGTCACTAAGCTGAATCCTTAGGGATTGTTAAACCCTAGTGTGTATAGAGGTATAGCCATCGGGGATGAAGCATACAGGCTGCTAGGATTGCTAACACCTGACCCAGTCACTAAGCTGACCCCTTAGGGATTGTTAAACCCTAGTGTGTATAGAGGTATAGTCATCGGGGATGAAGCATACAGGCTGCTAGGATTGCTAACACCTGACACAGCCACTAAGCTGGCTCCTTAGGGATTGTTAAACCCTAGTGTGTATAGAGGTATAGTCATCGGGGATGAAGCATACAGGCTGCTAGGATTGCTAACACCTGACACAGCCACTAAGCTGACCCCTTAGGGATTGTTAAACCCTAGTGTGTATAGAGGTATAGCCATCGGGGATGAAGCATACAGGCTGCTAGGATTGCTAACACCTGACACAGCCACTAAGCTGGCTCCTTAGGGATTGTTAAACCCTAGTGTGTATAGAGGTATAGTCATCGGGGATGAAGCATACAGGCTGCTAGGATTGCTAACACCTGACACAGCCACTAAGCTGGCTCCTTAGGGATTGTTAAACCCTAGTGAGTATAGAGGTATAGCCATCGGGGATGAAGCATACAGGCTGCTAGGATTGCTAACACATGACCCAGTCACTAAGCTGACCCCTTAGGGATTGTTAAACCCTAGTGTGTATACAGGTATAGCCATCGGGGATCAAGCATACAGGCTGCTAGGATTGCTAACACCTGACCCAGTCACTAAGCTGAATCCTTAGGGATTGTTAAACCCTAGTGTGTATAGAGGTTTAGTCATCGGGGATGAAGCATACAGGCTGCTAGGATTGCTAACACCTGACCCAGTCACTAAGCTGACCCCTTAGGGATTGTTAAACCCTAGTGTGTATAGAGGTATAGCCATCGGGGATGAAGCATACAGGCTGCTAGGATTGCTAACACCTGACCCAGTCACTAAGCTGAATCCTTAGGGATTGTTAAACCCTAGTGTGTATAGAGGTATAGCCATCGGGGATGAAGCATACAGGCTGCTAGGATTGCTAACACCTGACAGAGTCACTAAGCTGAATCCTTAGGGATTGTTAAACCCTAGTGTGTATAGAGGTATAGTCATCGGGGATGAAGCATACAGGCTGCTAGGATTGCTAACACCTGACCCAGTCACTAAGCTGACCCCTTAGGGATTGTTAAACCCTAGTGTGTATAGAGGTATAGCCATCGGGGATGAAGCATACAGGCTGCTAGGATTGCTAACACCTGACCCAGTCACTAAGCTGAATCCTTAGGGATTGTTAAACCCTAGTGTGTATAGAGGTATAGTCATCGGGGATGAAGCATACAGGCTGCTAGGATTGCTAACACCTGACCCAGTCACTAAGCTGACCCCTTAGGGAGTGTTAAACCCTAGTGTGTATAGAGGTATAGCCATCGGGGATGAATCATACAGGCTGCTAGGATTGCTAACACCTGACCCAGTCACTAAGCTGAATCCTTAGGGATTGTTAAACCCTAGTGTGTATAGAGGTATAGCCATCGGGGATGAAGCATACAGGCTGCTAGGATTGCTAACACCTGACAGAGTCACTAAGCTGAATCCTTAGGGATTGTTAAACCCTAGTGTGTATAGAGGTATAGTCATCGGGGATGAAGCATACAGGCTGCTAGGATTGCTAACACCTGACCCAGTCACTAAGCTGACCCCTTAGGGATTGTTAAACCCTAGTGTGTATAGAGGTATAGCCATCGGGGATGAAGCATACAGGCTGCTAGGATTGCTAACACCTGACCCAGTCACTAAGCTGAATCCTTAGGGATTGTTAAACCCTAGTGTGTATAGAGGTATAGCCATCGGGGATGAAGCATACAGGCTGCTAGGATTCTTAACACCTGACAGAGTCACTAAGCTGAATCCTTACGGATTGTTAAACCCTAGTGTGTATAGAGGTATAGCCATCGGGGATGAAGCATACAGGCTGCTAGGATTGCTAACACCTGACAGAGTCACTAAGCTGAATCCTTAGGGATTGTTAAACCCTAGTGTGTATAGAGGTATAGCTATCGGGGATGAAGCATAGAGGCTGCTAGGATTGCTAACACCTGACCCAGTCACTAAGCTGAATCCTTAGGGATTGTTAAACCCTAGTGTGTATAGAGGTATAGCCATCGGGGATGAAGCATACAGGCTGCTAGGATTGCTAACACCTGACCCAGTCACTAAGCTGAATCCTTAGGGATTGTTAAACCCTAGAGTGTATAGAGGTATAGCCATCGGGGATCAAGCATACAGGCTGCTAGGATTGCTAACACCTGGCAGAGTCACTAAGCTGAATCCTTAGGGATTGTTAAACCCTAGTGTGTATAGAGGTATAGCCATCGGGGATGAAGCATACAGGCTGCTAGGATTGATAACACCTGACCCAGTCACTAAGCTGACCCCTTAGGGATTGTTAAACCCTAGTGTGTATAGAGGTATAGCCATCGGGGATGAAGCATACAGGCTGCTAGGATTGCTAACACCTGACCCAGTCACTAAGCTGAATCCTTAGTGATTGTTAAACCCAAGTGTGTATAGAGGTATAGTCATCGGGGATGAAGCATAGAGGCTGCTAGGATTGCTAACACCTGACCCAGTCACTAAGCTGAATCCTTAGGGATTGTTAAACCCTAGTGTGTATAGAGGTATAGCCATCGGGGATGAAGCATACAGGCTGCTAGGATTGATAACACCTGACCCAGTCACTAAGCTGACCCCTTAGGGATTGTTAAACCCTAGTGTGTATAGAGGTATAGCCATCGGGGATGAAGCATACAGGCTGCTAGGATTGCTAACACCTGACCCAGTCACTAAGCTGAATCCTTAGGGATTGTTAAACCCTAGTGTGTATAGAGGTATAGCCATCGGGGATGAAGCATACAGGCTGCTAGGATTGCTAACACCTGACCCAGTCACTAAGCTGAATCCTTAGGGATTGTTAAACCCTAGTGTGTATAGAGGTATAGCCATCGGGGATGAAGCATACAGGCTGCTAGGATTGCTAACACCTGACCCAGTCACTAAGCTGAATCTTTAGGGATTGTTAAACCCTATTGTGTATAGAGGTATAGCCATCGGGGATGAAGCATACAGGCTGCTAGGATTGCTAACACCTGACAGAGTCACTAAGCTGAATCCTTAGGGATTGTTAAACCCTAGTGTGTATAGAGGTATAGCCATCGGGGATGAAGCATACAGGCTGCTAGGATTGCTAACACCTGATCCAGTCACTAAGCTCACCCCTTAGGGATTGTTAAACCCTAGTGTGTATAGAGGTATAGCCATCGGGGATGAAGCATACAGACTGCTAGGATTGCTAAAACCTGACCCAGTCACTAAGCTGACTCCTTAGGGATTGTTAAACCCTCGTGTGTATAGAGGTATAGCCATCGGGGAGGAAACATACAGGCTGCTAGGATTGCTAAAACCTGACCCAGTCACTAAGCTGACTCCTTAGGGATTGTTAAACCCCAGTGTGTATAGAGGTATAGCCATCGGGGATGAAGCATACAGACTGCTAGGATTGCTAACACCTGACCCAGTCACTAAGCTGACTCCTTAGGGATTGTTAAACCCTAGTGTGTATAGAGGTATAGCCATCGGGGATGAAGCATACAGGCTGCTAGGATTGCTAACACCTGACCCAGTCACTAAGCTGACTCCTTAGGGATTGTTAAACCCCTATAGAGTGAATAGAGGTATAGCCATCGGGGATGAAGCATACAGGTTGCTAGGATTGCTAACACCTGACCCAGTCACTAAGCTGACTCCTTAGGGATTGTTAAACCCCTATAGAGTGTATAGAGGTATAGCCATCGGGGATGAAGCATACAGGCTGCTAGGATTGCTAACACATGACCCAGTCACTAAGCTGAATCCTTAGGGATTGTTAAACCCTAGTGTGTATAGAGGTATAGCCATCGGGATGAAGCATACAGGCTGCTAGGATTGCTAACACCTGACCCAGTCACTAAGCTGAATCCTTAGGGATTGTTAAACCCTAGTGTGTATAGAGGTATAGCCATCGGGGATGAAGCATACAGGCTGCTAGGATTGCTAACACCTGACCCAGTCACTAAGCTGACCCCTTAGGGATTGTTAAACCCTAGTGTGTATAGAGGTATAGCCATCGGGGATGAAGCATACAGGCTGCTAGGATTGCTAACACCTGACCCAGTCACTAAGCTGAATCCTTAGGGATTGTTAAACCCTAGTGTGTATAGAGGTTAGTCATCGGGGATGAAGCATACAGGCTGTTAGGATTGCTAACACCTGACCCAGTCACTAAGCTGAATCCTTAGGGATTGTTAAACCCTAGTGTGTATAGAGGTATAGCCATCGGGGCTGAAGCATACAGACTGCTAGGATTGCTAACACCTGACCCAGTCACTAAGCTGACCCCTTAGGGATTGTTAAACCCTAGTGTGTATAGAGGTATAGCCATCGGGATGAAGCATACAGGCTGCTAGGATTGCTAACACCTGACCCAGTCACTAAGCTGAATCCTTAGGGATTGTTAAACCCTAGTGTGTATAGAGGTATAGCCATCGGGGATGAAGCATACAGGCTGCTAGGATTGCTAACACCTGACCCAGTCACTAAGCTGACCCCTTAGGGATTGTTAAACCCTAGTGTGTATAGAGGTATAGCCATCGGGGATGAAGCATACAGGCTGCTAGGATTGCTAACACCTGACCCAGTCACTAAGCTGAATCCTTAGGGATTGTTAAACCCTAGAGTGTATAGAGGTATAGCCATCGGGGATCAAGCATACGGGCTGCTAGGATTGCTAACACCTGACAGAGTCACTAAGCTGAATCCTTAGGGATTGTTAAACCCTAGTGTGTATAGAGGTATAGCCATCGGGGATGAAGCATACAGGCTGCTAGGATTGATAACACCTGACCCAGTCACTAAGCTGACCCCTTAGGGATTGTTAAACCCTAGTGTGTATAGAGTAATAGCCATCGGGGATGAAGCATACAGGCTGCTAGGATTGCTAACACCTGACCCAGTCACTAAGCTGAATCCTTAGTGATTGTTAAACCCTAGTGTGTATAGAGGTATAGTCATCGGGGATGAAGCATAGAGGCTGCTAGGATTGCTAACACCTGACCCAGTCACTAAGCTGAATCCTTAGGGATTGTTAAACCCTAGTGTGTATAGAGGTATAGCCATCGGGGATGAAGCATACAGGCTGCTAGGATTGATAACACCTGACCCAGTCACTAAGCTGACCCCTTAGGGATTGTTAAACCCTAGTGTGTATAGAGGTATAGCCATCGGGGATGAAGCATACAGGCTGCTAGGATTGCTAACACCTGACCCAGTCACTAAGCTGACTCCTTAGGGATTGTTAAACCCTAGTGTGTATAGAGGTATAGCCATCAGGGATGAAGCATGCAGGCTGCTAGGATTGCTAACACCTGACCCAGTCACTAAGCTGACCCCTTAGGAATTGTTAAACCCTAGTGTGTATAGAGGTATAACCATCGGGGATGAAGCATACAGGTTGCTAGGATTGCTAACACCTGACCCAGTCACTAAGCTGAATCCTTAGGGATTGTTAAACCCTAGTGTGTATAGAGGTATAGCCATCAGGGATGAAGCATACAGGCTGTTAGGATTGCTAACACCTGACCCAGTCACTAAGCTGAATCCTTAGGGATTGTTAAACCCTAGTGTGTATAGAGGTATAGCCATCGGGGATGAAGCATACAGGCTGCTAGGATTGCTAACACCTGATCCAGTCACTAAGCTCACCCCTTAGGGATTGTTAAACCCTAGTGTGTATAGAGGTATAGCCATCGGGGATGAAGCATACAGACTGCTAGGATTGCTAAAACCTGACCCAGTCACTAAGCTGACTCCTTAGGGATTGTTAAACCCTCGTGTGTATAGAGGTATAGCCATCGGGGAGGAAACATACAGGCTGCTAGGATTGCTAAAACCTGACCCAGTCACTAAGCTGACTCCTTAGGGATTGTTAAACCCCAGTGTGTATAGAGGTATAGCCATCGGGGATGAAGCATACAGACTGCTAGGATTGCTAACACCTGACCCAGTCACTAAGCTGACTCCTTAGGGATTGTTAAACCCTAGTGTGTATAGAGGTATAGCCATCGGGGATGAAGCATACAGGCTGCTAGGATTGCTAACACCTGACCCAGTCACTAAGCTGACTCCTTAGGGATTGTTAAACCCCTATAGAGTGAATAGAGGTATAGCCATCGGGGATGAAGCATACAGGTTGCTAGGATTGCTAACACCTGACCCAGTCACTAAGCTGACTCCTTAGGGATTGTTAAACCCCTATAGAGTGTATAGAGGTATAGCCATCGGGGATGAAGCATACAGGCTGCTAGGATTGCTAACACATGACCCAGTCACTAAGCTGAATCCTTAGGGATTGTTAAACCCTAGTGTGTATAGAGGTATAGCCATCGGGATGAAGCATACAGGCTGCTAGGATTGCTAACACCTGACCCAGTCACTATGCTGAATCCTTAGGGATTGTTAAACCCTAGTGTGTATAGAGGTATAGCCATCGGGGATGAAGCATACAGGCTGCTAGGATTGCTAACACCTGACCCAGTCACTAAGCTGACCCCTTAGGGATTGTTAAACCCTAGTGTGTATAGAGGTATAGCCATCGGGGATGAAGCATACAGGCTGCTAGGATTGCTAACACCTGACCCAGTCACTAAGCTGAATCCTTAGGGATTGTTAAACCCTAGTGTGTATAGAGGTTAGTCATCGGGGATGAAGCATACAGGCTGTTAGGATTGCTAACACCTGACCCAGTCACTAAGCTGAATCCTTAGGGATTGTTAAACCCTAGTGTGTATAGAGGTATAGCCATCGGGGCTGAAGCATACAGACTGCTAGGATTGCTAACACCTGACCCAGTCACTAAGCTGACCCCTTAGGGATTGTTAAACCCTAGTGTGTATAGAGGTATAGCCATCGGGATGAAGCATACAGGCTGCTAGGATTGCTAACACCTGACCCAGTCACTAAGCTGAATCCTTAGGGATTGTTAAACCCTAGTGTGTATAGAGGTATAGCCATCGGGGATGAAGCATACAGGCTGCTAGGATTGCTAACACCTGACCCAGTCACTAAGCTGACCCCTTAGGGATTGTTAAACCCTAGTGTGTATAGAGGTATAGCCATCGGGGATGAAGCATACAGGCTGCTAGGATTGCTAACACCTGACCCAGTCACTAAGCTGAATCCTTAGGGATTGTTAAACCCTAGTGTGTATAGAGGTTAGTCATCGGGGATGAAGCATACAGGCTGTTAGGATTGCTAACACCTGACCCAGTCACTAAGCTGAATCCTTAGGGATTGTTAAACCCTAGTGTGTATAGAGGTATAGCCATCGGGGCTGAAGCATACAGACTGCTAGGATTGCTAACACCTGACCCAGTCACTAAGCTGACCCCTTAGGGATTGTTAAACCCTAGTGTGTATAGAGGTATACCATCGGGGATGAAGCATACAGGCTGCTAGGATTGCTAACACCTGACCCAGTCACTAAGCTGAATCCTTAGGGGTTGTTAAACCCTAGTGTGTATAGAGGTATAGTCATCGGGGATGAAGCATACAGGCTGTTAGGATTGCTAACACCTGACCCAGTCACTAAGCTGAATCCTTAGGGATTGTTAAACCCTAGTGTGTAAAGAGGTATAGCCATCGGGGCCGAAGCATACAGGCTGCTAGGATTGCTAACACATGACCCAGTCACTAAGCTGACCCCTTAGGGATTGTTAAACCCTAGTGTGTATAGAGGTATAGCCATCGGGGATGAAGCATACAGGCTGCTAGGATTGCTAACACCTGACCCAGTCACTAAGCTGACTCCTTAGGGATTGTTAAACCCTAGTGTGTATAGAGGTATAGCCATCAGGGATGAAGCATGCAGGCTGCTAGGATTGCTAACACCTGACCCAGTCACTAAGCTGACCCCTTAGGAATTGTTAAACCCTAGTGTGTATAGAGGTATAACCATCGGGGATGAAGCATACAGGTTGCTAGGATTGCTAACACCTGACCCAGTCACTAAGCTGAATCCTTAGGGATTGTTAAACCCTAGTGTGTATAGAGGTATAGCCATCAGGGATGAAGCATACAGGCTGTTAGGATTGCTAACACCTGACCCAGTCACTAAGCTGAATCCTTAGGGATTGTTAAACCCTAGTGTGTATAAAGTGTCTTACAGATAGCTGACATACTGACTAAAAATCATTGTTTTGGATACTAATGACTTGATAAAGGCCCGTTAGAGTTTTATTATACGTATACTATACATCGTTTATTATACGTATACTATACATCGTATATATAAAAAAAGTAAACTGAAACAACGAACCCGTAATAAAGTTTATGTTTTTCGGAAAGTTTATTGAGCTAAGGGAGTTGGAGTTAATAATGACAGAAACTTAGGATTATGAAAATGACAAACTTATAAATGATATTAGTTAATAAAAAGGGGAACGAGATGACGTAAAAAGCAAAACAGACTTATGAAAACTCATTTCCCCACGGAGTCGGTTATGAAAAGTGTGTGCTCTTATAAATACTGAAACAGTTAAATAGGGGAACGGATAACGGGACTTTTAGTGGCTTACTCCCTTATTAGGGCAAAGTCAAAGGTGATAAAATGGAAAAAGTTGATAAAGACACAAAATTTACTACGCCTTCTTAAACGAAATTATTAATCAAACTTAACAACAGGAATAAATTCCTTAAGTGGAAAAATCCAGGATGAGCAGATATAAAGCTTTATGGGAGAATAGCATTTACGGTGATGGACTTGTTGTAATTGGATAGAATCAGGTGAAGAAGGCTGTGGGATTAACATGTAGAAGACGGTTACCTATCCTTAGGTGTATGGTTTTTAAAATTCGGCAGTCTGCAGGATTTATTTTAGAAGAGTAGTGATTCTCAAGAAGTTATTGGATAGAATCAGGTGAAGAAGGCTGTGGGATTAACATGTAGAAGACGGTTACCTATCCTTAGGTGTATGGTTTTTAAAATTCGGCAATCTGCAGGATTTATTTTTGAAGAGTAGTGATTTTCAAGAAGTCACTGGATACGATCAGGTGAAGAAGGCTGTGGGATTAACATGTAGAAGACGGTTACCCATCCTTAGGTGTATGGTTTTTAAAATTCGGCAGTCTCCAGGATTTATTTTAGAAGAGTAGTGATTCTCAAGAAGTTATTGGATACGATCAGGTGAAGAAGATTGTGGGATTAACATGTAGAAGACGGTTACCCAACCATAGGTGTATGGTTTTTAAAATTCGGCAGTCTGCAGGATTTATTTTAGAAGAGTAGTGATTCTCAAGAAGTTATTGGATACGATCAGGTGAAGAAGGCTGTGGGATTAACATGTAGAAGACGGTTACCCATCCTTAGGTGTATGGTTTTTAAAATTCGGCAGTCTGCAGGATTTATTTTAGAAGAGTAGTGATTTTCAAGAGGTTATTGGATACGATCAGGTGACGAATGCTGTGGGATTAACATGTAGAAGACGGTTACCCATCCATAGGTGTATGGTTTTTAAAATTCGGCAGTCTGCAGGATTTATTTTAGAAGAGTAGTGATTCTCAAGAAGTTATTCGATACGATCAGGTGAAGAAGGCTGTGGGATTAACATGTAGAAGACGGTTACCCATACATAGGTGTATGGTTTTTAAAATTCGGCAGTCTGCAGGATTTATTTTAGAAGAGTAGTGATTCTCAAGAAGTTATTGGATACGATCAGGTGAAGAAGGCTGTTGGATTAACATGTAGAAGACGGTTACCCATCCTTAGGTGTATGGTTTTTAAAATTCGGCAGTCTGCAGGATTTATTTTAGAAGAGTAGTGATTCTCAAGAAGTTATTGGATACGATCAGGTGAAGAAGGCTGTGGGATTAACATGTAGAAGACGGTTACCCATCCATAGGTGTATGGTTTTTAAAATTCGGCAGTCTGCAGGATTTATTTTAGAAGAGTAGTGATTCTCAAGAAGTTATTGGATACGATCAGGTGAAGAAGGCTGTGGGATTAACATGTAGAAGACGGTTACCCATCCATAGGTGTATGGTTTTTAAAATTCGGCAGTCTGCAGGATTTATTTTAGAAGAGTAGTGATTCTCAAGAAGTTATTGGATACGATCAGGTGAAGAAGGCTGTGGGATTAACATGTAGAAGACAGTTACCCATCCTTAGGTGTATGGTTTTTAAAATTCGGCAGTCTGCAGGATTTATTTTGTAAGAGTAGTGATTCTCAAGAAGTTATTGGATACGATCAGGTGAAGAAGGCTGTGGGATTAACATGTAGAAGACGGTTACCCATCCAAAGGTGTATGGTTTTTAAAATTCGGCAGTCTGCAGGATTTATTTTAGAAGAGTAGTGATTTTCATGAAGTTATTGGATACGATCAGGTGAAGAAGGCTGTGGGATTAACATGTAGAAGACGGTTACCCATCCATAGGTGTATGGTTTTTAAAATTCGGCAGTCTGCAGGATTTATTTTAGAAGAGTAGTGATTCTCAAGAAGTTATTGGATACGATCAGGTGAAGAAGGCGTTAGGATTAACATGTAGAAGACGGTTACCCCTCCATAGGTGTATGGTTTTTAAAATTCGGCAGTCTGCAGGATTTATTTTAGAAGAGTAGTGATTCTCAAGAAGTTATTGGATACGATCAGGGGAAGAAGGCTGTGGGATTAACATGTAGAAGACGGTTACCCATCCATAGGTGTATGGTTTTTAAAATTCGGCAGTCTGCAGGATTTATTTTAGAAGAGTAGTGATTCTCAAGAAGTTATTGGATACGATCAGGTGAAGAAGGCTGAGGGATTAACATGTAGAAGACGGTTACCCATCCTTAGGTAAATGGTTTTTAAAATTCGGCAGTCTGCAGGATTTATTTTAGAAGAGTAGTGATTCTCAAGAAGTTATTGGATACGATCAGGTGAAGAAGGCTGTTGGATTAACATGTAGAAGACGGTTACCCATCCATAGGTGTATGGTTTTTAAAATTCGGCAGTCTGCAGGATTTATTTTAGAAGAGTAGTGATTCTCAAGAAGTTATTGGATAGAATCAGGTGAAGAAGGCTGTGGGATTAACATGTAGAAGACGGTTACCCATCCTTAGGTGTATGGTTTTTAAAATTCGGCAGTCTGCAGGATTTATTTTAGAAGAGTAGTGATTCTCAAGAAGTTATTGGATAGAATCAGGTGAAGAAGGCTGTGGGATTAACATGTAGAAGACGGTTACCCATCCATAGGTGTATGGTTTTTAAAATTCGGCAGTCTGCAGGATTTATTTTAGAAGAGTAGTGATTCTCAAGAAGTTATTGGATAGAATCAGGTGAAGAAGGCTGTGGGATTAACATGTAGAAGACGGTTACCCATCCATAGGTGTATGGTTTTTAAAATTCGGCAGTCTGCAGGATTTATTTTAGAAGAGTAGTGATTCTCAAGAAGTTATTGGATACGATCAGGTGAAGAAGGCTGTGGGATTAACATGTAGACGACGGTTACCCATCCATAGGTGTATGGTTTTTAAAATTCGGCTGTCTGCAGGATTTATTTTAGAAGAGTAGTGATTCTCAAGAAGTTATTGGATACGATCAGGTGAAGAAGGCTGTGGGATTAACATGTAGAAGACGGTTACCCATCCTTAGGTGTATGGTTTTTAAAATTCGGCAGTCTGCAGGATTTATTTTAGAAGAGTAGTGATTCTCAAGAAGTTATTGGATACGATCAGGTGAAGAAGGCTGTGGGATTAACATGTAGAAGACGGTTACCCATCCATAGGTGTATGGTTTTTAAAATTCGGCAGTCTGCAGGATTTATTTTAGAAGAGTAGTGATTCTCAAGAAGTTATTGGATACGATCAGGTGAAGAAGGCTGTGGGATTAACATGTAGAAGACGGTTACCCATCCTTAGGTGTATGGTTTTTAAAATTCGGCAGTCTGCAGGATTTATTTTGTAAGAGTAGTGATTCTCAAGAAGTTATTGGATACGATCAGGTGAAGAAGGCTGTGGAATTAACATGTAGAAGACGGTTACCCATCCATAGGTGTATGGTTTTTAAAATTCGGCAGTCTGCAGGATTTATTTTAGAAGAGTAGTGACTCTCAAGAAGTTATTGGATACGATCAGGTGAAGAAGGCTGTGGGATTAACATGTAGAAGACGGTTACCCATCCATAGGTGTATGGTTTTTAAAATTCGGCAGTCTGCAGGATTTATTTTAGAAGAGTAGTGATTCTCAAGAAGTTATTGGATACGATCAGGTGAAGAAGGCTGTGGGATTAACATGTAGAAGACGGTTACCCATCCATAGGTGTATGGTTTTTAAAATTCGGCAGTCTGCAGGATTTATTTTAGAAGAGTAGTGATTCTCAAGAAGTTATTGGATACGATCAGGTGAAGAAGGCTGTGGGATTAACATGTAGAAGACGGTTACCCATCCATAGGTGTATGGTTTTTAAAATTCGGCAGTCTGCAGGATTTATTTTAGAAGAGTAGTAATTCTCACGAAGTTATTGGATACGATCAGGTGAAGAAGGCTGTGGGATTAACATGTAGAAGACGGTTACCCATCCATAGGTGTATGGTTTTTAAAATTCGGCAGTCTGCAGGATTTATTTTAGAAGAGTAGTGATTCTCAAGAAGTTATTGGATACGATCAGGTGAAGAAGGCTGTGGGATTAACATGTAGAAGACGGTTACCCATCCATAGGTGTATGGTTTTTAAAATTCGGCAGTCTGCAGGATTTATTTTAGAAGAGTAGTGATTTTCAAGAAGTTATTGGATAGAATCAGGTGAAGAAGGCTGTGGGATTAACATGTAAAAGACGGTTACCCATCCATAGGTGTATGGTTTTTAAAATTCGGCAGTCTGCAGGATTTATTTTAGAAGAGTAGTGATTCTCAAGAAGTTATTGGATAGAATCAGGTGAAGAAGGCTGTGGGATTAACATGTAGAAGACGGTTACCCATCCTTAGGTGTATGGTTTTTAAAATTCGGCAGTCTGCAGGATTCATTTTAGAAGAGTAGTGATTCTCAAGAAGTTATTGGATACAATCAGGTGAAGAAGGCTGTGGGATTAACATGTAGAAGACGGTTACCCATCCATAGGTGTATGGTTTTTAAAATTCGGCAGTCTGCAGGATTTATTTTAGAAGAGTAGTGATTCTCAAGAAGTTATTGGATACGATCAGGTGAAGAAGGCTGTGGGATTAACATGTAGAAGACGGTTACCCATCCATAGGTGTATGGTTTTTAAAATTCGGCAGTCTGCAGGATTTATTTTAGAAGAGTAGTGATTCTCAAGAAGTTATTGGATACGATCAGGTGAAGAAGGCTGTAGGATTAACATGTAGAAGACGGTTACCCATCCTTAGGTGTATGGTTTTTAAAATTCGGCAGTCTGCAGGATTTATTTTAGAAGAGTAGTGATTCTCAAGAAGTTATTGGATACGATCAGGTGAAGAAGGCTGTGGGATTAACATGTAGAAGACGGTTACCCATCCAAAGGTGTATGGTTTTTAAAATTCGGCAGTCTGCAGGATTTATTTTAGAAGAGTAGTGATTTTCATGAAGTTATTGGATACGATCAGGTGAAGAAGGCTGTGGGATTAACATGTAGAAGACGGTTACCCATCCTTAGGTGTATGGTTTTTAAAATTCGGCAGTCTGCAGGATTTATTTTAGAAGAGTAGTGATTCTCAAGAAGTTATTGGATACGATCAGGTGAAGAAGGCTGTGGGATTAACATGTAGAAGACGGTTACCCATCCTTAGGTGTATGGTTTTTAAAATTCGGCAGTCTGCAGGATTTATTTTAGAAGAGTAGTGATTCTCAAGAAGTTATTGGATACGATCAGGTGAAGAAGGCTGTGGGATTAACATGTAGAAGACGGTTACCCATCCTTAGGTGTATGGTTTTTAAAATTCGGCAGTCTGCAGGATTTATTTTAGAAGAGTAGTGATTCTCAAGAAGTTATTGGATACGATCAGGTGAAGAAGGCTGTGGGATTAACATGTAGAAGACGGTTACCCATCCTTAGGTGTATGGTTTTTAAAATTCGGCAGTCTGCAGGATTTATTTTAGAAGAGTAGTGATTCTCAAGAAGTTATTGGATACGATCAGGTGAAGAAGGCTGTGGGATTAACATGTAGAAGACGGTTACCCATCCTTAGGTGTATGGTTTTTAAAATTCGGCAGTCTGCAGGATTTATTTTAGAAGAGTAGTGATTCTCAAGAAGTTATTGGATACGATCAGGTGAAGAAGGCTGTGGGATTAACATGTAGAAGACGGTTACCCATCCATAGGTGTATGGTTTTTAAAATTCGGCAGTCTGCAGGATATATTTTAGAAGAGTAGTGATTCTCAAGAAGTTATTGGATACGATCAGGTGAAGAAGGCTGTGGGATTAACATGTAGAAGACGGTTACCCATCCTTAGGTGTATGGTTTTTAAAATTCGGCAGTCTGCAGGATTTATTTTAGAAGAGTAGTGATTCTCAAGAAGTTATTGGATACGATCAGGTGAAGAAGGCTGTAGGATTAACATGTAGAAGACGGTTACCCATCCTTAGGTGTATGGTTTTTAAAATTCGGCAGTCTTCAGGATTTATTTTAGAAGAGTAGTGATTCTCAAGAAGTTATCTGATACGATCAGGTGAAGAAGGCTGTGGGATTAACATGTAGAAGACGGTTACCCATCCATAGGTGTATGGTTTTTAAAATTCGGCAGTCTGCAGGATTTATTTTGTAAGAGTAGTGATTCTCAAGAAGTTATTGGATAGAATCAGGTGAAGAAGGCTGTGGGATTAACATGTAGAAGACGGTTACCCATCCTTAGGTGTATGGTTTTTAAAATTCGGCAGTCTGCAGGATTTATTTTAGAAGAGTAGTGATTCTCAAGAAGTTATTGGATAGAATCAGGTGAAGAAGGCTGTGGGATTAACATGTAGAAGACGGTTACCCGTCCATAGGTGTATGGTTTTTAAAATTCGGCAGTCTGCAGGATTTATTTTAGAAGAGTAGTGATTCTCAAGAAGTTATTGGATACGATCAGGTGAAGAAGGCTGTGGGATTAACATGTAGAAGACGGTTACCCATCCTTAGGTGTATGGTTTTTAAAATTCGGCAGTCTGCAGGATTTATTTTAGAAGAGTAGTGATTCTCAAGAAGTTATTGGATACGATCAGGTGAAGAAGGCTGTGGGAATAACATGTAGAAGACGGTTACCCATCCTTAGGTGTATGGTTTTTAAAATTCGGCAGTCTGCAGGATTTATTTTAGAAGAGTAGTGATTCTCAAGAAGTTATTGGATGCGATCAGGTGAAGAAGGCTGTGGGATCAACATGTAGAAGACGGTTACCCATCCTTAGGTGTATGGTTTTTAAAATTCGGCAGTCTGCAGGATTTATTTTAGAAGAGTAGTGATTCTCAAGAAGTTATTGGATACGATCAGGTGAAGAAGGCTGTGGGATTAACATGTAGAAGACGGTTACCCATCCAAAGGTGTATGGTTTTTAAAATTCGGCAGCCTGCAGGATTTATTTTAGAAGAGTAGTGATTCTCAAGAAGTTATTGGATACGATCAGGTGAAGAAGGCTGTGGGATTAACATGTAGAAGACGGTTACCCATCCATAGGTGTATGGTTTTTAAAAGTCGGCAGTCTGCAGGATTTATTTTAGAAGAGTAGTGATTCTCAAGAAGTTATTAGATACGATCAGGTGAAGAAGGCTGTGGCATTAACATGTAGAAGACGGTTACCCATCCATAGGTGTATGGTTTTTAAAATTCGGCAGTCTGCAGGATTTATTTTAGAAGAGTAGTGATTCTCAAGAAGTTATTGGATACGATCAGGTGAAGAAGGCTGTGGGATTATCATGTAGAAGACGGTTACCCATCCTTAGGTGTATGGTTTTTAAAATTCGGCTGTCTGCAGGATTTATTTTAGAAGAGTAGTGATTCTCAAGAAGTTATTGGATACGATCAGGTGAAGAAGGCTGTGGGATTAACATGTAGAAGACGGTTACCCATCCATAGGTGTATGGTTTTTAAAATTCGGCAGTCTGCAGGATTTATTTTAGAAGAGTAGTGATTCTCAAGAAGTTATTGGATACGATCAGGTGAAGAAGGCTGTGGGATTAACATGTAGAAGACAGTTACCCATCCTTAGGTGTATGGTTTTTAAAATTCGGCAGTCTGCAGGATTTATTTTGTAAGAGTAGTGATTCTCAAGAAGTTATTGGATACGATCAGGTGAAGAAGGCTGTGGGATTAACATGTAGAAGACGGATACCCATCCAAAGGTGTATGGTTTTTAAAATTCGGCAGTCTGCAGGATTTATTTTAGAAGAGTAGTGATTTTCATGAAGTTATTGGATACGATCAGGTGAAGAAGGCTGTGGGATTAACATGTAGAAGACGGTTACCCATCCATAGGTGTATGGTTTTTAAAATTCGGCAGTCTGCAGGATTTATTTTAGAAGAGTAGTGATTCTCAAGAAGTTATTGGATACGATCAGGTGAAGAAGGCGTTAGGATTAACATGTAGAAGACGGTTACCCATCCATAGGTGTATGGTTTTTAAAATTCGGCAGTCTGCAGGATTTATTTTAGAAGAGTAGTGATTCTCAAGAAGTTATTGGATACGATCAGGGGAAGAAGGCTGTGGGATTAACATGTAGAAGACGGTTACCCATCCATAGGTGTATGGTTTTTAAAATTCGGCAGTCTGCAGGATTTATTTTAGAAGAGTAGTGATTCTCAAGAAGTTATTGGATACGATCAGGTGAAGAAGGCTGAGGGATTAACATGTAGAAGACGGTTACCCATCCTTAGGTAAATGGTTTTTAAAATTCGGCAGTCTGCAGGATTTATTTTAGAAGAGTAGTGATTCTCAAGAAGTTATTGGATACGATCAGGTGAAGAAGGCTGTTGGATTAACATGTAGAAGACGGTTACCCATCCATAGGTGTATGGTTTTTAAAATTCGGCAGTCTGCAGGATTTATTTTAGAAGAGTAGTGATTCTCAAGAAGTTATTGGATAGAATCAGGTGAAGAAGGCTGTGGGATTAACATGTAGAAGACGGTTACCCATCCTTAGGTGTATGGTTTTTAAAATTCGGCAGTCTGCAGGATTTATTTTAGAAGAGTAGTGATTCTCAAGAAGTTATTGGATAGAATCAGGTGAAGAAGGCTGTGGGATTAACATGTAGAAGACGGTTACCCATCCATAGGTGTATGGTTTTTAAAATTCGGCAGTCTGCAGGATTTATTTTAGAAGAGTAGTGATTCTCAAGAAGTTATTGGATAGAATCAGGTGAAGAAGGCTGTGGGATTAACATGTAGAAGACGGTTACCCATCCATAGGTGTATGGTTTTTAAAATTCGGCAGTCTGCAGGATTTATTTTAGAAGAGTAGTGATTCTCAAGAAGTTATTGGATACGATCAGGTGAAGAAGGCTGTGGGATTAACATGTAGACGACGGTTACCCATCCATAGGTGTATGGTTTTTAAAATTCGGCTGTCTGCAGGATTTATTTTAGAAGAGTAGTGATTCTCAAGAAGTTATTGGATACGATCAGGTGAAGAAGGCTGTGGGATTAACATGTAGAAGACGGTTACCCATCCTTAGGTGTATGGTTTTTAAAATTCGGCAGTCTGCAGGATTTATTTTAGAAGAGTAGTGATTCTCAAGAAGTTATTGGATACGATCAGGTGAAGAAGGCTGTGGGATTAACATGTAGAAGACGGTTACCCATCCATAGGTGTATGGTTTTTAAAATTCGGCAGTCTGCAGGATTTATTTTAGAAGAGTAGTGATTCTCAAGAAGTTATTGGATACGATCAGGTGAAGAAGGCTGTGGGATTAACATGTAGAAGACGGTTACCCATCCTTAGGTGTATGGTTTTTAAAATTCGGCAGTCTGCAGGATTTATTTTGTAAGAGTAGTGATTCTCAAGAAGTTATTGGATACGATCAGGTGAAGAAGGCTGTGGAATTAACATGTAGAAGACGGTTACCCATCCACAGGTGTATGGTTTTTAAAATTCGGCAGTCTGCAGGATTTATTTTAGAAGAGTAGTGACTCTCAAGAAGTTATTGGATACGATCAGGTGAAGAAGGCTGTGGGATTAACATGTAGAAGACGGTTACCCATCCATAGGTGTATGGTTTTTAAAATTCGGCAGTCTGCAGGATTTATTTTAGAAGAGTAGTGATTCTCAAGAAGTTATTGGATACGATCAGGTGAAGAAGGCTGTGGGATTAACATGTAGAAGACGGTTACCCATCCATAGGTGTATGGTTTTTAAAATTCGGCAGTCTGCAGGATTTATTTTAGAAGAGTAGTGATTCTCAAGAAGTTATTGGATACGATCAGGTGAAGAAGGCTGTGGGATTAACATGTAGAAGACGGTTACCCATCCATAGGTGTATGGTTTTTAAAATTCGGCAGTCTGCAGGATTTATTTTAGAAGAGTAGTAATTCTCACGAAGTTATTGGATACGATCAGGTGAAGAAGGCTGTGGGATTAACATGTAGAAGACGGTTACCCATCCATAGGTGTATGGTTTTTAAAATTCGGCAGTCTGCAGGATTTATTTTAGAAGAGTAGTGATTCTCAAGAAGTTATTGGATACGATCAGGTGAAGAAGGCTGTGGGATTAACATGTAGAAGACGGTTACCCATCCATAGGTGTATGGTTTTTAAAATTCGGCAGTCTGCAGGATTTATTTTAGAAGAGTAGTGATTTTCAAGAAGTTATTGGATAGAATCAGGTGAAGAAGGCTGTGGGATTAACATGTAAAAGACGGTTACCCATCCATAGGTGTACGGTTTTTAAAATTCGGCAGTCTGCAGGATTTATTTTAGAAGAGTAGTGATTCTCAAGAAGTTATTGGATAGAATCAGGTGAAGAAGGCTGTGGGATTAACATGTAGAAGACGGTTACCCATCCTTAGGTGTATGGTTTTTAAAATTCGGCAGTCTGCAGGATTCATTTTAGAAGAGTAGTGATTCTCAAGAAGTTATTGGATACAATCAGGTGAAGAAGGCTGTGGGATTAACATGTAGAAGACGGTTACCCATCCATAGGTGTATGGTTTTTAAAATTCGGCAGTCTGCAGGATTTATTTTAGAAGAGTAGTGATTCTCAAGAAGTTATTGGATACGATCAGGTGAAGAAGGCTGTGGGATTAACATGTAGAAGACGGTTACCCATCCATAGGTGTATGGTTTTTAAAATTCGGCAGTCTGCAGGATTTATTTTAGAAGAGTAGTGATTCTCAAGAAGTTATTGGATACGATCAGGTGAAGAAGGCTGTAGGATTAACATGTAGAAGACGGTTACCCATCCTTAGGTGTATGGTTTTTAAAATTCGGCAGTCTGCAGGATTTATTTTAGAAGAGTAGTGATTCTCAAGAAGTTATTGGATACGATCAGGTGAAGAAGGCTGTGGGATTAACATGTAGAAGACGGTTACCCATCCATAGGTGTATGGTTTTTAAAATTCGGCAGTCTGCAGGATTTATTTTAGAAGAGTAGTGATTCTCAAGAAGTTATTGGATACGATCAGGTGAAGAAGGCTGTAGGATTAACATGTAGAAGACGGTTACCCATCCTTAGGTGTATGGTTTTTAAAATTCGGCAGTCTGCAGGATTTATTTTAGAAGAGTAGTGATTTTCATGAAGTTATTGGATACGATCAGGTGAAGAAGGCTGTGGGATTAACATGTAGAAGACGGTTACCCATCCATAGGTGTATGGTTTTTAAAATTCGGCAGTCTGCAGGATTTATTTTAGAAGAGTAGTGATTCTCAAGAAGTTATTGGATACGATCAGGTGAAGAAGGCGTTAGGATTAACATGTAGAAGACGGTTACCCATCCATAGGTGTATGGTTTTTAAAATTCGGCAGTCTGCAGGATTTATTTTAGAAGAGTAGTGATTCTCAAGAAGTTATTGGATACGATCAGGTGAAGAAGGCTGTGGGATTAACATGTAGAAGACGGTTACCCATCCATAGGTGTATGGTTTTTAAAATTCGGCAGTCTGCAGGATTTATTTTAGAAGAGTAGTGATTCTCAAGAAGTTATTGGATACGATCAGGTGAAGAAGGCTGTGGGATTAACATGTAGAAGACGGTTACCCATCCATAGGTGTATGGTTTTTAAAATTCGGCAGTCTGCAGGATTTATTTTAGAAGAGTAGTGATTCTCAAGAAGTTATTGGATACGATCAGGTGAAGAAGGCTGTAGGATTAACATGTAGAAGACGGTTACCCATCCTTAGGTGTATGGTTTTTAAAATTCGGCAGTCTGCAGGATTTATTTTAGAAGAGTAGTGATTCTCAAGAAGTTATTGGATACGATCAGGTGAAGAAGGCTGTGGGATTAACATGTAGAAGACGGTTACCCATCCAAAGGTGTATGGTTTTTAAAATTCGGCAGTCTGCAGGATTTATTTTAGAAGAGTAGTGATTTTCATGAAGTTATTGGATACGATCAGGTGAAGAAGGCTGTGGGATTAACATGTAGAAGACGGTTACCCATCCATAGGTGTATGGTTTTTAAAATTCGGCAGTCTGCAGGATTTATTTTAGAAGAGTAGTGATTCTCAAGAAGTTATTGGATACGATCAGGTGAAGAAGGCGTTAGGATTAACATGTAGAAGACGGTTACCCATCCATAGGTGTATGGTTTTTAAAATTCGGCAGTCTGCAGGATTTATTTTAGAAGAGTAGTGATTCTCAAGAAGTTATTGGATACGATCAGGTGAAGAAGGCTGTGGGATTAACATGTAGAAGACGGTTACCCATCCATAGGTGTATGGTTTTTAAAATTCGGCAGTCTGCAGGATTTATTTTAGAAGAGTAGTGATTCTCAAGAAGTTATTGGATACGATCAGGTGAAGAAGGCTGTGGGATTAACATGTAGAAGACGGTTACCCATCCTTAGGTGTATGGTTTTTAAAATTCGGCAGTCTGCAGGATTTATTTTGTAAGAGTAGTGATTCTCAAGAAGTTATTGGATAGAATCAGGTGAAGAAGGCTGTGGGATTAACATGTAGAAGACGGTTACCCATTCTTAGGTGTATGGTTTTTAAAATTCGGCAGTCTGCAGGATTTATTTTAGAAGAGTAGTGATTCTCAAGAAGTTATTGGATAGAATCAGGTGAAGAAGGCTGTGGGATTAACATGTAGAAGACGGTTACCCATCCATAGGTGTATGGTTTTTAAAATTCGGCAGTCTGCAGGATTTATTTTAGAAGAGTAGTGATTCTCAAGAAGTTATTGGATACGATCAGGTGAAGAAGGCTGTGGGATTAACATGTAGAAGACGGTTACCCATCCTTAGGTGTATGGTTTTTAAAATTCGGCAGTCTGCAGGATTTATTTTAGAAGAGTAGTGATTCTCAAGAAGTTATTGGATACGATCAGGTGAAGAAGGCTGTGGGAATAACATGTAGAAGACGGTTACCCATCCTTAGGTGTATGGTTTTTAAAATTCGGCAGTCTGCAGGATTTATTTTAGAAGAGTAGTGATTCTCAAGAAGTTATTGGATGCGATCAGGTGAAGAAGGCTGTGGGATCAACATGTAGAAGACGGTTACCCATCCTTAGGTGTATGGTTTTTAAAATTCGGCAGTCTGCAGGATTTATTTTAGAAGAGTAGTGATTCTCAAGAAGTTATTGGATACGATCAGGTGAAGAAGGCTGTGGGATTAACATGTAGAAGACGGTTACCCATCCAAAGGTGTATGGTTTTTAAAATTCGGCAGCCTGCAGGATTTATTTTAGAAGAGTAGTGATTCTCAAGAAGTTATTGGATACGATCAGGTGAAGAAGGCTGTGGGATTAACAGGTAGAAGACGGTTACCCATCCATAGGTGTATGGTTTTTAAAAGTCGGCAGTCTGCAGGATTTATTTTAGAAGAGTAGTGATTCTCAAGAAGTTATTGGATACGATCAGGTGAAGAAGGCTGTGGCATTAACATGTAGAAGACGGTTACCCATCCATAGGTGTATGGTTTTTAAAATTCGGCAGTCTGCAGGATTTATTTTAGAAGAGTAGTGATTCTCAAGAAGTTATTGGATACGATCAGGTGAAGAAGGCTGTGGGATTATCATGTAGAAGACGGTTACCCATCCTTAGGTGTATGGTTTTTAAAATTCGGCTGTCTGCAGGATTTATTTTAGAAGAGTAGTGATTCTCAAGAAGTTATTGGATACGATCAGGTGAAGAAGGCTGTGGGATTAACATGTAGAAGACGGTTACCCATCCATAGGTGTATGGTTTTTAAAATTCGGCAGTCTGCAGGATTTATTTTAGAAGAGTAGTGATTCTCAAGAAGTTATTGGATACGATCAGGTGAAGAAGGCTGTGGGATTAACATGTAGAAGACGGTTACCCATCCTTAGGTGTATGGTTTTTAAAATTCGGCAGTCTGCAGGATTTATTTTAGAAGAGTAGTGATTCTCAAGAAGTTATTGGATACGATCAGGTGAAGAAGGCTGTGGGAATAACATGTAGAAGACGGTTACCCATCCTTAGGTGTATGGTTTTTAAAATTCGGCAGTCTGCAGGATTTATTTTAGAAGAGTAGTGATTCTCAAGAAGTTATTGGATGCGATCAGGTGAAGAAGGCTGTGGGATCAACATGTAGAAGACGGTTACCCATCCTTAGGTGTATGGTTTTTAAAATTCGGCAGTCTGCAGGATTTATTTTAGAAGAGTAGTGATTCTCAAGAAGTTATTGGATACGATCAGGTGAAGAAGGCTGTGGGATTAACATGTAGAAGACGGTTACCCATCCAAAGGTGTATGGTTTTTAAAATTCGGCAGCCTGCAGGATTTATTTTAGAAGAGTAGTGATTCTCAAGAAGTTATTGGATACGATCAGGTGAAGAAGGCTGTGGGATTAACAGGTAGAAGACGGTTACCCATCCATAGGTGTATGGTTTTTAAAAGTCGGCAGTCTGCAGGATTTATTTTAGAAGAGTAGTGATTCTCAAGAAGTTATTGGATACGATCAGGTGAAGAAGGCTGTGGCATTAACATGTAGAAGACGGTTACCCATCCATAGGTGTATGGTTTTTAAAATTCGGCAGTCTGCAGGATTTATTTTAGAAGAGTAGTGATTCTCAAGAAGTTATTGGATACGATCAGGTGAAGAAGGCTGTGGGATTATCATGTAGAAGACGGTTACCCATCCTTAGGTGTATGGTTTTTAAAATTCGGCTGTCTGCAGGATTTATTTTAGAAGAGTAGTGATTCTCAAGAAGTTATTGGATAGAATCAGGTGAAGAAGGCTGTGGGATTAACATGTAGAAGACGGTTACCCATCCTTAGGTGTATGGTTTTTAAAATTCGGCAGTCTGCAGGATTTATTTTAGAAGAGTAGTGATTCTCAAGAAGTTATTGGATAGAATCAGGTGAAGAAGGCTGTGGGATTAACATGTAGAAGACGGTTACCCATCCATAGGTGTATGGTTTTTAAAATTCGGCAGTCTGCAGGATTTATTTTAGAAGAGTAGTGATTCTCAAGAAGTTATTGGATAGAATCAGGTGAAGAAGGCTGTGGGATTAACATGTAGAAGACGGTTACCCATCCATAGGTGTATGGTTTTTAAAATTCGGCAGTCTGCAGGATTTATTTTAGAAGAGTAGTGATTCTCAAGAAGTTATTGGATACGATCAGGTGAAGAAGGCTGTGGGATTAACATGTAGACGACGGTTACCCATCCATAGGTGTATGGTTTTTAAAATTCGGCTGTCTGCAGGATTTATTTTAGAAGAGTAGTGATTCTCAAGAAGTTATTGGATACGATCAGGTGAAGAAGGCTGTGGGATTAACATGTAGAAGACGGTTACCCATCCTTAGGTGTATGGTTTTTAAAATTCGGCAGTCTGCAGGATTTATTTTAGAAGAGTAGTGTTTCTCAAGAAGTTATTGGATACGATCAGGTGAAGAAGGCTGTGGGATTAACATGTAGAAGACGGTTACCCATCCATAGGTGTATGGTTTTTAAAATTCGGCAGTCTGCAGGATTTATTTTAGAAGAGTAGTGATTCTCAAGAAGTTATTGGATACGATCAGGTGAAGAAGGCTGTGGGATTAACATGTAGAAGACGGTTACCCATCCTTAGGTGTATGGTTTTTAAAATTCGGCAGTCTGCAGGATTTATTTTGTAAGAGTAGTGATTCTCAAGAAGTTATTGGATAGAATCAGGTGAAGAAGGCTGTGGGATTAACATGTAGAAGACGGTTACCCATCCTTAGGTGTATGGTTTTTAAAATTCGGCAGTCTGCAGGATTTATTTTAGAAGAGTAGTGATTCTCAAGAAGTTATTGGATAGAATCAGGTGAAGAAGGCTGTGGGATTAACATGTAGAAGACGGTTACCCATCCATAGGTGTATGGTTTTTAAAATTCGGCAGTCTGCAGGATTTATTTTAGAAGAGTAGTGATTCTCAAGAAGTTATTGGATACGATCAGGTGAAGAAGGCTGTGGGATTAACATGTAGAAGACGGTTACCCATCCTTAGGTGTATGGTTTTTAAAATTCGGCAGTCTGCAGGATTTATTTTAGAAGAGTAGTGATTCTCAAGAAGTTATTGGATACGATCAGGTGAAGAAGGCTGTGGGAATAACATGTAGAAGACGGTTACCCATCCTTAGGTGTATGGTTTTTAAAATTCGGCAGTCTGCAGGATTTATTTTAGGAGAGTAGTGATTCTCAAGAAGTTATTGGATGCGATCAGGTGAAGAAGGCTGTGGGATCAACATGTAGAAGACGGTTACCCATCCTTAGGTGTATGGTTTTTAAAATTCGGCAGTCTGCAGGATTTATTTTAGAAGAGTAGTGATTCTCAAGAAGTTATTGGATACGATCAGGTGAAGAAGGCTGTGGGATTAACATGTAGAAGACGGTTACCCATCCAAAGGTGTATGGTTTTTAAAATTCGGCAGCCTGCAGGATTTATTTTAGAAGAGTAGTGATTCTCAAGAAGTTATTGGATACGATCAGGTGAAGAAGGCTGTGGGATTAACAGGTAGAAGACGGTTACCCATCCATAGGTGTATGGTTTTTAAAAGTCGGCAGTCTGCAGGATTTATTTTAGAAGAGTAGTGATTCTCAAGAAGTTATTGGATACGATCAGGTGAAGAAGGCTGTGGCATTAACATGTAGAAGACGGTTACCCATCCATAGGTGTATGGTTTTTAAAATTCGGCAGTCTGCAGGATTTATTTTAGAAGAGTAGTGATTCTCAAGAAGTTATTGGATACGATCAGGTGAAGAAGGCTGTGGGATTATCATGTAGAAGACGGTTACCCATCCTTAGGTGTATGGTTTTTAAAATTCGGCTGTCTGCAGGATTTATTTTAGAAGAGTAGTGATTCTCAAGAAGTTATTGGATACGATCAGGTGAAGAAGGCTGTGGGATTAACATGTAGAAGACGGTTACCCATCCATAGGTGTATGGTTTTTAAAATTCGGCAGTCTGCAGGATTTATTTTAGAAGAGTAGTGATTCTCAAGAAGTTATTGGATACGATCAGGTGAAGAAGGCTGTGGGATTAACATGTAGAAGACAGTTACCCATCCTTAGGTGTATGGTTTTTAAAATTCGGCAGTCTGCAGGATTTATTTTGTAAGAGTAGTGATTCTCAAGAAGTTATTGGATACGATCAGGTGAAGAAGGCTGTGGGATTAACATGTAGAAGACGGATACCCATCCAAAGGTGTATGGTTTTTAAAATTCGGCAGTCTGCAGGATTTATTTTAGAAGAGTAGTGATTTTCATGAAGTTATTGGATACGATCAGGTGAAGAAGGCTGTGGGATTAACATGTAGAAGACGGTTACCCATCCATAGGTGTATGGTTTTTAAAATTCGGCAGTCTGCAGGATTTATTTTAGAAGAGTAGTGATTCTCAAGAAGTTATTGGATACGATCAGGTGAAGAAGGCGTTAGGATTAACATGTAGAAGACGGTTACCCATCCATAGGTGTATGGTTTTTAAAATTCGGCAGTCTGCAGGATTTATTTCAGAAGAGTAGTGATTCTCAAGAAGTTATTGGATACGATCAGGGGAAGAAGGCTGTGGGATTAACATGTAGAAGACGGTTACCCATCCATAGGTGTATGGTTTTTAAAATTCGGCAGTCTGCAGGATTTATTTTAGAAGAGTAGTGATTCTCAAGAAGTTATTGGATACGATCAGGTGAAGAAGGCTGAGGGATTAACATGTAGAAGACGGTTACCCATCCTTAGGTAAATGGTTTTTAAAATTCGGCAGTCTGCAGGATTTATTTTAGAAGAGTAGTGATTCTCAAGAAGTTATTGGATACGATCAGGTGAAGAAGGCTGTTGGATTAACATGTAGAAGACGGTTACCCATCCATAGGTGTATGGTTTTTAAAATTCGGCAGTCTGCAGGATTTATTTTAGAAGAGTAGTGATTCTCAAGAAGTTATTGGATAGAATCAGGTGAAGAAGGCTGTGGGATTAACATGTAGAAGACGGTTACCCATCCTTAGGTGTATGGTTTTTAAAATTCGGCAGTCTGCAGGATTTATTTTAGAAGAGTAGTGATTCTCAAGAAGTTATTGGATAGAATCAGGTGAAGAAGGCTGTGGGATTAACATGTAGAAGACGGTTACCCATCCATAGGTGTATGGTTTTTAAAATTCGGCAGTCTGCAGGATTTATTTTAGAAGAGTAGTGATTCTCAAGAAGTTATTGGATAGAATCAGGTGAAGAAGGCTGTGGGATTAACATGTAGAAGACGGTTACCCATCCATAGGTGTATGGTTTTTAAAATTCGGCAGTCTGCAGGATTTATTTTAGAAGAGTAGTGATTCTCAAGAAGTTATTGGATACGATCAGGTGAAGAAGGCTGTGGGATTAACATGTAGACGACGGTTACCCATCCATAGGTGTATGGTTTTTAAAATTCGGCTGTCTGCAGGATTTATTTTAGAAGAGTAGTGATTCTCAAGAAGTTATTGGATACGATCAGGTGAAGAAGGCTGTGGGATTAACATGTAGAAGACGGTTACCCATCCTTAGGTGTATGGTTTTTAAAATTCGGCTGTCTGCAGGATTTATTTTAGAAGAGTAGTGATTCTCAAGAAGTTATTGGATAGAATCAGGTGAAGAAGGCTGTGGGATTAACATGTAGAAGACGGTTACCCATACTTAGGTGTATGGTTTTTAAAATTCGGCAGTCTGCAGGATTTATTTTAGAAGAGTAGTGATTCTCAAGAAGTTATTGGATAGAATCAGGTGAAGAAGGCTGTGGGATTAACATGTAGAAGACGGTTACCCATCCATAGGTGTATGGTTTTTAAAATTCGGCAGTCTGCAGGATTTATTTTAGAAGAGTAGTGATTCTCAAGAAGTTATTGGATAGAATCAGGTGAAGAAGGCTGTGGGATTAACATGTAGAAGACGGTTACCCATCCATAGGTGTATGGTTTTTAAAATTCGGCAGTCTGCAGGATTTATTTTAGAAGAGTAGTGATTCTCAAGAAGTTATTGGATACGATCAGGTGAAGAAGGCTGTGGGATTAACATGTAGACGACGGTTACCCATCCATAGGTGTATGGTTTTTAAAATTCGGCTGTCTGCAGGATTTATTTTAGAAGAGTAGTGATTCTCAAGAAGTTATTGGATACGATCAGGTGAAGAAGGCTGTGGGATTAACATGTAGAAGACGGTTACCCATCCTTAGGTGTATGGTTTTTAAAATTCGGCAGTCTGCAGGATTTATTTTAGAAGAGTAGTGTTTCTCAAGAAGTTATTGGATACGATCAGGTGAAGAAGGCTGTGGGATTAACATGTAGAAGACGGTTACCCATCCATAGGTGTATGGTTTTTAAAATTCGGCAGTCTGCAGGATTTATTTTAGAAGAGTAGTGATTCTCAAGAAGTTATTGGATACGATCAGGTGAAGAAGGCTGTGGGATTAACATGTAGAAGACGGTTACCCATCCTTAGGTGTATGGTTTTTAAAATTCGGCAGTCTGCAGGATTTATTTTGTAAGAGTAGTGATTCTCAAGAAGTTATTGGATAGAATCAGGTGAAGAAGGCTGTGGGATTAACATGTAGAAGACGGTTACCCATCCTTAGGTGTATGGTTTTTAAAATTCGGCAGTCTGCAGGATTTATTTTAGAAGAGTAGTGATTCTCAAGAAGTTATTGGATAGAATCAGGTGAAGAAGGCTGTGGGATTAACATGTAGAAGACGGTTACCCATCCATAGGTGTATGGTTTTTAAAATTCGGCAGTCTGCAGGATTTATTTTAGAAGAGTAGTGATTCTCAAGAAGTTATTGGATACGATCAGGTGAAGAAGGCTGTGGGATTAACATGTAGAAGACGGTTACCCATCCTTAGGTGTATGGTTTTTAAAATTCGGCAGTCTGCAGGATTTATTTTAGAAGAGTAGTGATTCTCAAGAAGTTATTGGATACGATCAGGTGAAGAAGGCTGTGGGAATAACATGTAGAAGACGGTTACCCATCCTTAGGTGTATGGTTTTTAAAATTCGGCAGTCTGCAGGATTTATTTTAGAAGAGTAGTGATTCTCAAGAAGTTATTGGATGCGATCAGGTGAAGAAGGCTGTGGGATCAACATGTAGAAGACGGTTACCCATCCTTAGGTGTATGGTTTTTAAAATTCGGCAGTCTGCAGGATTTATTTTAGAAGAGTAGTGATTCTCAAGAAGTTATTGGATACGATCAGGTGAAGAAGGCTGTGGGATTAACATGTAGAAGACGGTTACCCATCCAAAGGTGTATGGTTTTTAAAATTCGGCAGCCTGCAGGATTTATTTTAGAAGAGTAGTGATTCTCAAGAAGTTATTGGATACGATCAGGTGAAGAAGGCTGTGGGATTAACAGGTAGAAGACGGTTACCCATCCATAGGTGTATGGTTTTTAAAAGTCGGCAGTCTGCAGGATTTATTTTAGAAGAGTAGTGATTCTCAAGAAGTTATTGGATACGATCAGGTGAAGAAGGCTGTGGCATTAACATGTAGAAGACGGTTACCCATCCATAGGTGTATGGTTTTTAAAATTCGGCAGTCTGCAGGATTTATTTTAGAAGAGTAGTGATTCTCAAGAAGTTATTGGATACGATCAGGTGAAGAAGGCTGTGGGATTATCATGTAGAAGACGGTTACCCATCCTTAGGTGTATGGTTTTTAAAATTCGGCTGTCTGCAGGATTTATTTTAGAAGAGTAGTGATTCTCAAGAAGTTATTGGATACGATCAGGTGAAGAAGGCTGTGGGATTAACATGTAGAAGACGGTTACCCATCCATAGGTGTATGGTTTTTAAAATTCGGCAGTCTGCAGGATTTATTTTAGAAGAGTAGTGATTCTCAAGAAGTTATTGGATACGATCAGGTGAAGAAGGCTGTGGGATTAACATGTAGAAGACAGTTACCCATCCTTAGGTGTATGGTTTTTAAAATTCGGCAGTCTGCAGGATTTATTTTGTAAGAGTAGTGATTCTCAAGAAGTTATTGGATACGATCAGGTGAAGAAGGCTGTGGGATTAACATGTAGAAGACGGATACCCATCCAAAGGTGTATGGTTTTTAAAATTCGGCAGTCTGCAGGATTTATTTTAGAAGAGTAGTGATTTTCATGAAGTTATTGGATACGATCAGGTGAAGAAGGCTGTGGGATTAACATGTAGAAGACGGTTACCCATCCATAGGTGTATGGTTTTTAAAATTCGGCAGTCTGCAGGATTTATTTTAGAAGAGTAGTGATTCTCAAGAAGTTATTGGATACGATCAGGTGAAGAAGGCGTTAGGATTAACATGTAGAAGACGGTTACCCATCCATAGGTGTATGGTTTTTAAAATTCGGCAGTCTGCAGGATTTATTTTAGAAGAGTAGTGATTCTCAAGAAGTTATTGGATACGATCAGGGGAAGAAGGCTGTGGGATTAACATGTAGAAGACGGTTACCCATCCATAGGTGTATGGTTTTTAAAATTCGGCAGTCTGCAGGATTTATTTTAGAAGAGTAGTGATTCTCAAGAAGTTATTGGATACGATCAGGTGAAGAAGGCTGAGGGATTAACATGTAGAAGACGGTTACCCATCCTTAGGTAAATGGTTTTTAAAATTCGGCAGTCTGCAGGATTTATTTTAGAAGAGTAGTGATTCTCAAGAAGTTATTGGATACGATCAGGTGAAGAAGGCTGTTGGATTAACATGTAGAAGACGGTTACCCATCCATAGGTGTATGGTTTTTAAAATTCGGCAGTCTGCAGGATTTATTTTAGAAGAGTAGTGATTCTCAAGAAGTTATTGGATAGAATCAGGTGAAGAAGGCTGTGGGATTAACATGTAGAAGACGGTTACCCATCCTTAGGTGTATGGTTTTTAAAATTCGGCAGTCTGCAGGATTTATTTTAGAAGAGTAGTGATTCTCAAGAAGTTATTGGATAGAATCAGGTGAAGAAGGCTGTGGGATTAACATGTAGAAGACGGTTACCCATCCATAGGTGTATGGTTTTTAAAATTCGGCAGTCTGCAGGATTTATTTTAGAAGAGTAGTGATTCTCAAGAAGTTATTGGATAGAATCAGGTGAAGAAGGCTGTGGGATTAACATGTAGAAGACGGTTACCCATCCATAGGTGTATGGTTTTTAAAATTCGGCAGTCTGCAGGATTTATTTTAGAAGAGTAGTGATTCTCAAGAAGTTATTGGATACGATCAGGTGAAGAAGGCTGTGGGATTAACATGTAGACGACGGTTACCCATCCATAGGTGTATGGTTTTTAAAATTCGGCTGTCTGCAGGATTTATTTTAGAAGAGTAGTGATTCTCAAGAAGTTATTGGATACGATCAGGTGAAGAAGGCTGTGGGATTAACATGTAGAAGACGGTTACCCATCCTTAGGTGTATGGTTTTTAAAATTCGGCAGTCTGCAGGATTTATTTTAGAAGAGTAGTGATTCTCAAGAAGTTATTGGATACGATCAGGTGAAGAAGGCTGTGGGATTAACATGTAGAAGACGGTTACCCATCCATAGGTGTATGGTTTTTAAAATTCGGCAGTCTGCAGGATTTATTTTAGAAGAGTAGTGATTCTCAAGAAGTTATTGGATACGATCAGGTGAAGAAGGCTGTGGGATTAACATGTAGAAGACGGTTACCCATCCTTAGGTGTATGGTTTTTAAAATTCGGCAGTCTGCAGGATTTATTTTGTAAGAGTAGTGATTCTCAAGAAGTTATTGGATAGAATCAGGTGAAGAAGGCTGTGGGATTAACATGTAGAAGACGGTTACCCATCCATAGGTGTATGGTTTTTAAAATTCGGCAGTCTGCAGGATTTATTTTAGAAGAGTAGTGATTCTCAAGAAGTTATTGGATAGAATCAGGTGAAGAAGGCTGTGGGATTAACATGTAGAAGACGGTTACCCATCCATAGGTGTATGGTTTTTAAAATTCGGCAGTCTGCAGGATTTATTTTAGAAGAGTAGTGATTCTCAAGAAGTTATTGGATACGATCAGGTGAAGAAGGCTGTGGGATTAACATGTAGACGACGGTTACCCATCCATAGGTGTATGGTTTTTAAAATTCGGCTGTCTGCAGGATTTATTTTAGAAGAGTAGTGATTCTCAAGAAGTTATTGGATACGATCAGGTGAAGAAGGCTGTGGGATTAACATGTAGAAGACGGTTACCCATCCTTAGGTGTATGGTTTTTAAAATTCGGCAGTCTGCAGGATTTATTTTAGAAGAGTAGTGTTTCTCAAGAAGTTATTGGATACGATCAGGTGAAGAAGGCTGTGGGATTAACATGTAGAAGACGGTTACCCATCCATAGGTGTATGGTTTTTAAAATTCGGCAGTCTGCAGGATTTATTTTAGAAGAGTAGTGATTCTCAAGAAGTTATTGGATACGATCAGGTGAAGAAGGCTGTGGGATTAACATGTAGAAGACGGTTACCCATCCTTAGGTGTATGGTTTTTAAAATTCGGCAGTCTGCAGGATTTATTTTAGAAGAGTAGTGATTCTCAAGAAGTTATTGGATACGATCAGGTGAAGAAGGCTGTGGGAATAACATGTAGAAGACGGTTACCCATCCTTAGGTGTATGGTTTTTAAAATTCGGCAGTCTGCAGGATTTATTTTAGAAGAGTAGTGATTCTCAAGAAGTTATTGGATGCGATCAGGTGAAGAAGGCTGTGGGATCAACATGTAGAAGACGGTTACCCATCCTTAGGTGTATGGTTTTTAAAATTCGGCAGTCTGCAGGATTTATTTTAGAAGAGTAGTGATTCTCAAGAAGTTATTGGATACGATCAGGTGAAGAAGGCTGTGGGATTAACATGTAGAAGACGGTTACCCATCCAAAGGTGTATGGTTTTTAAAATTCGGCAGCCTGCAGGATTTATTTTAGAAGAGTAGTGATTCTCAAGAAGTTATTGGATACGATCAGGTGAAGAAGGCTGTGGGAATAACATGTAGAAGACGGTTACCCATCCTTAGGTGTATGGTTTTTAAAATTCGGCAGTCTGCAGGATTTATTTTAGAAGAGTAGTGATTCTCAAGAAGTTATTGGATGCGATCAGGTGAAGAAGGCTGTGGGATCAACATGTAGAAGACGGTTACCCATCCTTAGGTGTATGGTTTTTAAAATTCGGCAGTCTGCAGGATTTATTTTAGAAGAGTAGTGATTCTCAAGAAGTTATTGGATACGATCAGGTAAAGAAGGCTGTGGGATTAACATGTAGAAGACGGTTACCCATCCAAAGGTGTATGGTTTTTAAAATTCGGCAGCCTGCAGGATTTATTTTAGAAGAGTAGTGATTCTCAAGAAGTTATTGGATACGATCAGGTGAAGAAGGCTGTGGGATTAACAGGTAGAAGACGGTTACCCATCCATAGGTGTATGGTTTTTAAAAGTCGGCAGTCTGCAGGATTTATTTTAGAAGAGTAGTGATTCTCAAGAAGTTATTGGATACGATCAGGTGAAGAAGGCTGTGGCATTAACATGTAGAAGACGGTTACCCATCCATAGGTGTATGGTTTTTAAAATTCGGCAGTCTGCAGGATTTATTTTAGAAGAGTAGTGATTCTCAAGAAGTTATTGGATACGATCAGGTGAAGAAGGCTGTGGGATTATCATGTAGAAGACGGTTACCCATCCTTAGGTGTATGGTTTTTAAAATTCGGCTGTCTGCAGGATTTATTTTAGAAGAGTAGTGATTCTCAAGAAGTTATTGGATACGATCAGGTGAAGAAGGCTGTGGGATTAACATGTAGAAGACGGTTACCCATCCATAGGTGTATGGTTTTTAAAATTCGGCAGTCTGCAGGATTTATTTTAGAAGAGTAGTGATTCTCAAGAAGTTATTGGATACGATCAGGTGAAGAAGGCTGTGGGATTAACATGTAGAAGACAGTTACCCATCCTTAGGTGTATGGTTTTTAAAATTCGGCAGTCTGCAGGATTTATTTTGTAAGAGTAGTGATTCTCAAGAAGTTATTGGATACGATCAGGTGAAGAAGGCTGTGGGATTAACATGTAGAAGACGGATACCCATCCAAAGGTGTATGGTTTTTAAAATTCGGCAGTCTGCAGGATTTATTTTAGAAGAGTAGTGATTTTCATGAAGTTATTGGATACGATCAGGTGAAGAAGGCTGTGGGATTAACATGTAGAAGACGGTTACCCATCCATAGGTGTATGGTTTTTAAAATTCGGCAGTCTGCAGGATTTATTTTAGAAGAGTAGTGATTCTCAAGAAGTTATTGGATACGATCAGGTGAAGAAGGCGTTAGGATTAACATGTAGAAGACGGTTACCCATCCATAGGTGTATGGTTTTTAAAATTCGGCAGTCTGCAGGATTTATTTTAGAAGAGTAGTGATTCTCAAGAAGTTATTGGATACGATCAGGGGAAGAAGGCTGTGGGATTAACATGTAGAAGACGGTTACCCATCCATAGGTGTATGGTTTTTAAAATTCGGCAGTCTGCAGGATTTATTTTAGAAGAGTAGTGATTCTCAAGAAGTTATTGGATACGATCAGGTGAAGAAGGCTGAGGGATTAACATGTAGAAGACGGTTACCCATCCTTAGGTAAATGGTTTTTAAAATTCGGCAGTCTGCAGGATTTATTTTAGAAGAGTAGTGATTCTCAAGAAGTTATTGGATACGATCAGGTGAAGAAGGCTGTTGGATTAACATGTAGAAGACGGTTACCCATCCATAGGTGTATGGTTTTTAAAATTCGGCAGTCTGCAGGATTTATTTTAGAAGAGTAGTGATTCTCAAGAAGTTATTGGATAGAATCAGGTGAAGAAGGCTGTGGGATTAACATGTAGAAGACGGTTACCCATCCTTAGGTGTATGGTTTTTAAAATTCGGCAGTCTGCAGGATTTATTTTAGAAGAGTAGTGATTCTCAAGAAGTTATTGGATAGAATCAGGTGAAGAAGGCTGTGGGATTAACATGTAGAAGACGGTTACCCATCCATAGGTGTATGGTTTTTAAAATTCGGCAGTCTGCAGGATTTATTTTAGAAGAGTAGTGATTCTCAAGAAGTTATTGGATAGAATCAGGTGAAGAAGGCTGTGGGATTAACATGTAGAAGACGGTTACCCATCCATAGGTGTATGGTTTTTAAAATTCGGCAGTCTGCAGGATTTATTTTAGAAGAGTAGTGATTCTCAAGAAGTTATTGGATACGATCAGGTGAAGAAGGCTGTGGGATTAACATGTAGACGACGGTTACCCATCCATAGGTGTATGGTTTTTAAAATTCGGCTGTCTGCAGGATTTATTTTAGAAGAGTAGTGATTCTCAAGAAGTTATTGGATACGATCAGGTGAAGAAGGCTGTGGGATTAACATGTAGAAGACGGTTACCCATCCTTAGGTGTATGGTTTTTAAAATTCGGCAGTCTGCAGGATTTATTTTAGAAGAGTAGTGATTCTCAAGAAGTTATTGGATACGATCAGGTGAAGAAGGCTGTGGGATTAACATGTAGAAGACGGTTACCCATCCATAGGTGTATGGTTTTTAAAATTCGGCAGTCTGCAGGATTTATTTTAGAAGAGTAGTGATTCTCAAGAAGTTATTGGATACGATCAGGTGAAGAAGGCTGTGGGATTAACATGTAGAAGACGGTTACCCATCCTTAGGTGTATGGTTTTTAAAATTCGGCAGTCTGCAGGATTTATTTTGTAAGAGTAGTGATTCTCAAGAAGTTATTGGATACGATCAGGTGAAGAAGGCTGTGGAATTAACATGTAGAAGACGGTTACCCATCCATAGGTGTATGGTTTTTAAAATTCGGCAGTCTGCAGGATTTATTTTAGAAGAGTAGTGACTCTCAAGAAGTTATTGGATACGATCAGGTGAAGAAGGCTGTGGGATTAACATGTAGAAGACGGTTACCCATCCATAGGTGTATGGTTTTTAAAATTCGGCAGTCTGCAGGATTTATTTTAGAAGAGTAGTGATTCTCAAGAAGTTATTGGATACGATCAGGTGAAGAAGGCTGTGGGATTAACATGTAGAAGACGGTTACCCATCCATAGGTGTATGGTTTTTAAAATTCGGCAGTCTGCAGGATTTATTTTAGAAGAGTAGTGATTCTCAAGAAGTTATTGGATACGATCAGGTGAAGAAGGCTGTGGGATTAACATGTAGAAGACGGTTACCCATCCATAGGTGTATGGTTTTTAAAATTCGGCAGTCTGCAGGATTTATTTTAGAAGAGTAGTAATTCTCACGAAGTTATTGGATACGATCAGGTGAAGAAGGCTGTGGGATTAACATGTAGAAGACGGTTACCCATCCATAGGTGTATGGTTTTTAAAATTCGGCAGTCTGCAGGATTTATTTTAGAAGAGTAGTGATTCTCAAGAAGTTATTGGATACGATCAGGTGAAGAAGGCTGTGGGATTAACATGTAGAAGACGGTTACCCATCCATAGGTGTATGGTTTTTAAAATTCGGCAGTCTGCAGGATTTATTTTAGAAGAGTAGTGATTTTCAAGAAGTTATTGGATAGAATCAGGTGAAGAAGGCTGTGGGATTAACATGTAAAAGACGGTTACCCATCCATAGGTGTATGGTTTTTAAAATTCGGCAGTCTGCAGGATTTATTTTAGAAGAGTAGTGATTCTCAAGAAGTTATTGGATAGAATCAGGTGAAGAAGGCTGTGGGATTAACATGTAGAAGACGGTTACCCATCCTTAGGTGTATGGTTTTTAAAATTCGGCAGTCTGCAGGATTCATTTTAGATGAGTAGTGATTCTCAAGAAGTTATTGGATACAATCAGGTGAAGAAGGCTGTGGGATTAACATGTAGAAGACGGTTACCCATCCATAGGTGTATGGTTTTTAAAATTCGGCAGTCTGCAGGATTTATTTTAGAAGAGTAGTGATTCTCAAGAAGTTATTGGATACGATCAGGTGAAGAAGGCTGTGGGATTAACATGTAGAAGACGGTTACCCATCCATAGGTGTATGGTTTTTAAAATTCGGCAGTCTGCAGGATTTATTTTAGAAGAGTAGTGATTCTCAAGAAGTTATTGGATACGATCAGGTGAAGAAGGCTGTAGGATTAACATGTAGAAGACGGTTACCCATCCTTAGGTGTATGGTTTTTAAAATTCGGCAGTCTGCAGGATTTATTTTAGAAGAGTAGTGATTCTCAAGAAGTTATTGGATACGATCAGGTGAAGAAGGCTGTGGGATTAACATGTAGAAGACGGTTACCCATCCATAGGTGTATGGTTTTTAAAATTCGGCAGTCTGCAGGATTTATTTTAGAAGAGTAGTGATTCTCAAGAAGTTATTGGATACGATCAGGTGAAGAAGGCTGTAGGATTAACATGTAGAAGACGGTTACCCATCCTTAGGTGTATGGTTTTTAAAATTCGGCAGTCTGCAGGATTTATTTTAGAAGAGTAGTGATTTTCATGAAGTTATTGGATACGATCAGGTGAAGAAGGCTGTGGGATTAACATGTAGAAGACGGTTACCCATCCATAGGTGTATGGTTTTTAAAATTCGGCAGTCTGCAGGATTTATTTTAGAAGAGTAGTGATTCTCAAGAAGTTATTGGATACGATCAGGTGAAGAAGGCGTTAGGATTAACATGTAGAAGACGGTTACCCATCCATAGGTGTATGGTTTTTAAAATTCGGCAGTCTGCAGGATTTATTTTAGAAGAGTAGTGATTCTCAAGAAGTTATTGGATACGATCAGGTGAAGAAGGCTGTGGGATTAACATGTAGAAGACGGTTACCCATCCATAGGTGTATGGTTTTTAAAATTCGGCAGTCTGCAGGATTTATTTTAGAAGAGTAGTGATTCTCAAGAAGTTATTGGATACGATCAGGTGAAGAAGGCTGTGGGATTAACATGTAGAAGACGGTTACCCATCCTTAGGTGTATGGTTTTTAAAATTCGGCAGTCTGTAGGATTTATTTTAGAAGAGTAGTGATTCTCAAGAAGTTATTGGATACGATCAGGTGAAGAAGGCTGTGGGATTAACATGTAGAAGACGGTTACCCATCCATAGGTGTATGGTTTTTAAAATTCGGCAGTCTGCAGGATTTATTTTAGAAGAGTAGTGATTCTCAAGAAGTTATTGGATACGATCAGGTGAAGAAGGCTGTGGGATTAACATGTAGAAGACGGTTACCCATCCTTAGGTGTATGGTTTTTAAAATTCGGCAGTCTGCAGGATTTATTTTGTAAGAGTAGTGATTCTCAAGAAGTTATTGGATAGAATCAGGTGAAGAAGGCTGTGGGATTAACATGTAGAAGACGGTTACCCATCCTTAGGTGTATGGTTTTTAAAATTCGGCAGTCTGCAGGATTTATTTTAGAAGAGTAGTGATTCTCTAGAAGTTATTGGATAGAATCAGGTGAAGAAGGCTGTGGGATTAACATGTAGAAGACGGTTACCCATCCTTAGGTGTATGGTTTTTAAAATTCGGCAGTCTGCAGGATTTATTTTAGAAGAGTAGTGACTCTCAAGAAGTTATTGGATAGAATCAGGTGAAGAAGGCTGTTGGATTAACATGTAGAAGACGGTTACCCATCCTTAGGTGTATGGTTTTTAAAATTCGGCAGTCTGCAGGATTTATTTTAGAAGAGTAGTGATTCTCAAGAAGTTATTGGATAGAATCAGGTGAAGAAGGCTGTTGGATTAACATGTAGAAGACGGATACCCATCCATAGGTGTATGGTTTTTAAAATTCGGCAGTCTGCAGGATTTATTTTAGAAGAGTAGTGATTCTCAAGAAGTTATTGGATAGAATCAGGTGAAGAAGGCTGTTGGATTAACATGTAGAAGACGGATACCCATCCATAGGTGTATGGTTTTTAAAATTCGGCAGTCTGCAGGATTTATTTTAGAAGAGTAGTGATTCTCAAGAAGTTATTGGATACGATCAGGTGAAGAAGGCGTTAGGATTAACATGTAGAAGACGGTTACCCATCCTTAGGTGTATGGTTTTTAAAATTCGGCAGTCTGCAGGATTTATTTTAGAAGAGTAGTGATTCTCAAGAAGTTATTGGATAGAATCAGGTGAAGAAGGCTGTTGGATTAACATGTAGAAGACGGATACCCATCCATAGGTGTATGGTTTTTAAAATTCGGCAGTCTGCAGGATTTATTTTAGAAGAGTAGTGATTCTCAAGAAGTTATTGGATACGATCAGGTGAAGAAGGCGTTAGGATTAACATGTAGAAGACGGTTACCCATCCTTAGGTGTATGGTTTTTAAAATTCGGCAGTCTGCAGGATTTATTTTAGAAGAGTAGTGATTCTCAAGAAGTTATTGGATACGATCAGGTGAAGAATTCTGTTGGATTAACATGTAGAAGACGGTTACCCATCCATAGGTGTATGGTTTTTAAAATTCGGCAGTCTGCAGGATTTATTTTAGAAGAGTAGTGATTCTCAAGAAGTTATTGGATACGATCAGGTGAAGAAGGCTGTGGGATTAACATGTAGAAGACGGTTACCCATCCTTAGGTGTATGGTTTTTAAAATTCGGCAGTCTGTAGGATTTATTTTAGAAGAGTAGTGATTCTCAAGAAGTTATTGGATACGATCAGGTGAAGAAGGCTGTGGGATTAACATGTAGAAGATGGTTACCCATCCATAGGTGTATGGTTTTTAAAATTCGGCAGTCTGCAGGATTTATTTTAGAAGAGTAGTGATTCTCAAGAAGTTATTGGATACGATCAGGTGAAGAAGGCTGTGGGATTAACATGTAGAAGACGGTTACCCATCCTTAGGTGTATGGTTTTTAAAATTCGGCAGTCTGCAGGATTTATTTTGTAAGAGTAGTGATTCTCAAGAAGTTATTGGATAGAATCAGGTGAAGAAGGCTGTGGGATTAACATGTAGAAGACGGTTACCCATCCTTAGGTGTATGGTTTTTAAAATTCGGCAGTCTGCAGGATTTATTTTAGAAGAGTAGTGATTCTCAAGAAGTTATTGGATGCGATCAGGTGAAGAAGGCTGTGGGATCAACATGTAGAAGACGGTTACCCATCCTTAGGTGTATGGTTTTTAAAATTCGGCAGTCTGCAGGATTTATTTTAGAAGAGTAGTGATTCTCAAGAAGTTATTGGATACGATCAGGTGAAGAAGGCTGTGGGATTAACATGTAGAAGACGGTTACCCATCCAAAGGTGTATGGTTTTTAAAATTCGGCAGCCTGCAGGATTTATTTTAGAAGAGTAGTGATTCTCAAGAAGTTATTGGATACGATCAGGTGAAGAAGGCTGTGGGAATAACATGTAGAAGACGGTTACCCATCCTTAGGTGTATGGTTTTTAAAATTCGGCAGTCTGCAGGATTTATTTTAGAAGAGTAGTGATTCTCAAGAAGTTATTGGATGCGATCAGGTGAAGAAGGCTGTGGGATCAACATGTAGAAGACGGTTACCCATCCTTAGGTGTATGGTTTTTAAAATTCGGCAGTCTGCAGGATTTATTTTAGAAGAGTAGTGATTCTCAAGAAGTTATTGGATACGATCAGGTGAAGAAGGCTGTGGGATTAACATGTAGAAGACGGTTACCCATCCAAAGGTGTATGGTTTTTAAAATTCGGCAGCCTGCAGGATTTATTTTAGAAGAGTAGTGATTCTCAAGAAGTTATTGGATACGATCAGGTGAAGAAGGCTGTGGGATTAACATGTAGAAGACGGTTACCCATCCATAGGTGTATGGTTTTTAAAAGTCGGCAGTCTGCAGGATTTATTTTAGAAGAGTAGTGATTCTCAAGAAGTTATTGGATACGATCAGGTGAAGAAGGCTGTGGCATTAACATGTAGAAGACGGTTACCCATCCATAGGTGTATGGTTTTTAAAATTCGGCAGTCTGCAGGATTTATTTTAGAAGAGTAGTGATTCTCAAGAAGTTATTGGATACGATCAGGTGAAGAAGGCTGTGGGATTATTATGTAGAAGACGGTTACCCATCCTTAGGTGTATGGTTTTTAAAATTCGGCTGTCTGCAGGATTTATTTTAGAAGAGTAGTGATTCTCAAGAAGTTATTGGATACGATCAGGTGAAGAAGGCTGTGGGATTAACATGTAGAAGACGGTTACCCATCCTTAGGTGTATGGTTTTTAAAATTCGGCAGTCTGCAGGATTTATTTTAGAAGAGTAGTGATTCTCAAGAAGTTATTGGATACGATCAGGTGAAGAAGGCTGTGGGATTAACATGTAGAAGACGGTTACCCATCCTTAGGTGTATGGTTTTTAAAATTCGGCAGTCTGCAGGATTTATTTTAGAAGAGTAGTGATTCTCAAGAAGTTATTGGATACGATCAGGTGAAGAAGGCTGTGGGATTAACATGTAGAAGACGGTTACCCATCCTTAGGTGTATGGTTTTTAAAATTCGGCAGTCTGCAGGATTTATTTTAGAAGAGTAGTGATTCTCAAGAAGTTATTGGATACGATCAGGTGAAGAAGGCTGTGGGATTAACATGTAGAAGACGGTTACCCATCCTTAGGTGTATGGTTTTTAAAATTCGGCTGTCTGCAGGATTTATTTTAGAAGAGTAGTGATTCTGAAGAAGTTATTGGATACGATCAGGTGAAGAAGGCTGTGGGATTAACATGTAGAAGACGGTTACCCATCCAAAGGTGTATGGTTTTTAAAATTCGGCAGTCTGCAGGATTTATTTTAGAAGAGTAGTGATTTTCATGAAGTTATTGGATACGATCAGGTGAAGAAGGCTGTGGGATTAACATGTAGAAGACGGTTACCCATCCATAGGTGTATGGTTTTTAAAATTCGGCAGTCTGCAGGATTTATTTTAGAAGAGTAGTGATTCTCAAGAAGTTATTGGATACGATCAGGTGAAGAAGGCTGTGGGATTAACATGTAGAAGACGGTTACCCATCCTTAGGTGTATGGTTTTTAAAATTCGGCAGTCTGCAGGATTTATTTTAGAAGAGTAGTGATTCTCAAGAAGTTATTGGATACGATCAGGTGAAGAAGGCTGTTGGATTAACATGTAGAAGACGGTTACCCATCCATAGGTGTATGGTTTTTAAAATTCGGCAGTCTGCAGGATTTATTTTAGAAGAGTAGTGATTCTCAAGAAGTTATTGGATACGATCAGGTGAAGAAGGCTGTGGGATTAACATGTAGAAGACGGTTACCCATCCTTAGGTGTATGGTTTTTAAAATTCGGCAGTCTGCAGGATTTATTTTGTAAGAGTAGTGATTCTCAAGAAGTTATTGGATAGAATCAGGTGAAGAAGGCTGTGGGATTAACATGTAGAAGACGGTTACCCATCCTTAGGTGTATGGTTTTTAAAATTCGGCAGTCTGCAGGATTTATTTTAGAAGAGTAGTGATTCTCAAGAAGTTATTGGATAGAATCAGGTGAAGAAGGCTGTGGGATTAACATGTAGAAGACGGTTACCCATCCATAGGTGTATGGTTTTTAAAAGTCGGCAGTCTGCAGGATTTATTTTAGAAGAGTAGTGATTCTCAAGAAGTTATTGGATACGATCAGGTGAAGAAGGCTGTGGGATTAACATGTAGAAGACGGTTACCCATCCTTAGGTGTATGGTTTTTAAAATTCGGCAATCTGCAGGATTTATTTTAGAAGAGTAGTGATTCTCAAGAAGTTATTGGATACGATCAGGTGAAGAAGGCTGTGGGATTAACATGTAGAAGACGGTTACCCATCCTTAGGTGTATGGTTTTTAAAATTCGGCAGTCTGTAGGATTTATTTTAGAAGAGTAGTGATTAGTAGATAGATAATAGGGTTTCTGGCGCAGTCTTCAAAATTCCCTATTTCCCCGAAAAAACCTGATCGTCGATTTTTGTAGGATTTTTCATTTTTATCTCAAACATCTAATTTTTTTAAAAAATATACATTTTCTAACATATTTCTTTAAAACCTAACAAATAAAAAAAAATACATATTTTTAACATATTTCTTTAAAACGATACAAAAATTGGGATCACCCCCAAAAAGTAAAAATATTATATAATTAATTTAATTATTATTTCCATTTGTTATACACGTTTAATCATCAATATCACTTTCAGATTTCTTAGATTTAGATCTATTTTCATTTTTATTTTCTCGGAAGTCAATAATATGAATTTTCTTCCCATCATTTAATTCTTTTAAACCGTCATAAACGAATAATAGTTTTTGTGAATTTAACCCCAAAAAAACATAAATGTGAAATAGAGGCCAAGTTCCTGCCACCACAAAGAAACACTCCCTTCCTCAAAAATATCCCCTCCTAAAACCCCCCAAAAACGCCTTACCATTCTACACTCCAAAAAAGTAGTATGGGTTGGTGTATTAATTCAACCAAAAATATTTGCCAATACAAGAGATGATACAAGAAAGAAATGGCCAAGTTCATTACTTGGAAGACCTCATAGTTACTTACTAAGAACAGTAAAGACACTTCAACTGACCTTTAAAAACAAAAATAAAAATACTTATATCCAGTTACTAAAATATCACTTTCCTCAACCAGGTATATTCTTAAACTTGGCAATGTTTAGTTTTTATCTAAAGATAACTTCGGCACAAAAAAAACATTGCCAAGTTTAAGAATATACCTGGTTGAGGAAAGTGATATTTTAGTAACTGGATATAAGTATTTTTATTGTTGTTTTTAAAGGTCAGTTGAAGTGTCTTTACTGTTCTTAGTAAGTAACTATGAGGTCTTCCAAGTAATGAACTTGGCCATTTCTTTCTTGTATCATCTCTTGTATTGGCAAATATTTTTGGTTGAATTAATACACCAACCCATACTACTTTTTTGGAGTGTAGAATGGTAAGGCGTTTTTGGGGGGTTTTAGGAGGGGATATTTTTGAGGAAGGGAGTGTTTCTTTGTGGTGGCAGGAACTTGGCCTCTATTTCACATTTATGTTTTTTTGGGGATCTCATTGCTTTTTTCTAAGTATTAAATAGAATTTAGTTGCCGCATACCTACTGGCTTTTGTACTTCATATAAAACCAGGGTCTTTGGATTCTGCATAAGGTTCTCCTTACTGCTTGATATTTGATACCAATAATCAACCTACATACATCTAATCACTAGACTAGAAAAGTTAGAAGCTCTTCCAAATGACATTACTTTAGAGGACAAATTGATTGCTCTCTTTACTAAACTATTACACTGTAAAACACAGGAACCTTATCCCGAGGATAAAGATCACAATAGGGAAAGTGTAGAAGGCCTTCAAGAAAAATATAAGAACAAAAATGACTCGACTTTGAAAAACTTAGTATCTGTTTTGAAGTATATTATGCAGTGAACCCCTACGACTTTATTTACTACATTTAAGAAAGAAGTCAGAACTGTTTTTAAGATGCGTCGAAATGTTTTTTAAAACATCAAATATAGGTTCTCCTTACCAAGACGATTCATTTGATACCCCACATGATGGGTTTCAGAAGGAATGATGGCATTTCGATGGAGCAAGAAGTAGAAAACGTCATAGGTAATATGACACTCCCGTATCAAGACCTACCTGCGTGCCAAGTTTGGTCAAAATAGGCCAAACGGTGTGAATTGGTATAAGGAACAAACATACAGACAGACAGCTGAAAGACCTTTTTTACCTAGCCTAGTGCATTCCCCGGACCAAGGCCTACCTGTGTGCTAAGTTTGGTCAAAATCTGTCAAATGGCGTGAATTTGTGTACGGAACAAACATGCAGACAGACAGCTGATAGACGATTTTGACTAGCCTATGGCACTACCCGGATAAAGACTGACATGTGTGTCAAATTTTGTCAAAACCGGTCAAACGGTGTGTATTTGTATAAGGAACAAACAGACAAACAGACAGCTGATAGACAATTTTTCCTAGCCTATGATTCTCCCCGTATCAAGACCCATCTGTGTCCCAAGTTTGGTCAAAATCGGTCAAACGGTACGGATTTGTAAGAGGAACAAACATACAGACAGACAGCTGGTATAAGATTTTTACCGAGCCTGTAGCGTCTCTATTTGTTTCTTAAAACATCAAATATAGGTTCTTCATACCGAGACAATTCATTTGATACTCCACATCATGGGTTTCGGACGGAATGACGGGTTTCCGATGGAAGTACAAAACTGGCACGCCCCCGCCCCGGAAGCGGAGTCAAACACAACTTTTCGCGATTTTTCGATTTTTTCCTTTAATAACACCTTCATATCTATCTTCATGCAAAATTTCAAGTCTCTAGCATCATGGGAAGTGCCTAATAATTTTGATGAGTCAGTGAGTGAGTGAGTGAGTGAGTGAGTGAGTGAGTCCTATAAATCCCGATTTTCGATCGCTTATATCTCAGAAACTATTCGATGTAGAATTATGAAAATTTCCAGTTTTACTCACATCCAGTAGTTTAATACCTGTGTAAAATTTCATAAATTTATCTTCACCTGGTTGAAAGTTATGAGAGGGTAAAAATCGGCTCTAAGACCGCCTGTAATATACACACAGTATGCTTAGGCCGGAACTTGGCCTGGCGCACTACCGTGCGCCTAGATTGTTGAATATCTTTTTTATTTAATTTGTCATTAAATCTATCTGGTAGATAAACTTGAAATTTATCTTCCTTATCTTTTAACGTAACAACTATACGTTTTCCAAATTTTGTAATAATTTCTTTAAATTCTTTAATTGAATAAGATTGACCACATTCCAATTCTGTTAGTTTCTTTATTAGAGTATTTTGACATTGACCAACTCGTTGGATCTTTTTTAATACTTCCATTTATTACGAATAAAATTTATTTAAATATTTTTATAATGTCCTAATGCTCTAGTATGGATTCCATCTTCTAAAATATAACGTTTATCATCATCTGGTGATAAAGCTTTTTTATTAACTTGAATTGAATATATCTCATGTTTATAACTCCTGATTTGATTCATTGTTCTATAATGAACTCTTTTATTGAATAAACAATCTTTATAATCTTCAAATGATATATTCTTATTTACAACGGATTTCTTTACACCTTTTGATTTCTTACAAATAGATATCTCATTTTTATGAGAATACATTTTAGATCTTAATCCAATAAATTCTGTCATAATAACTCCATTATTTTCATCTTTCATTTTACCTAATACTTTCTTATTTACTCTAGGTATATTGAATCTGTTATCAACAGGAAAATCTGAAGTATCGAACAGATCAATCATTTCTTTCATGTCTTCATAAAAATCGTCTGTTTTAATATTATATATAAGACTGTCTGTGTCCATGTACATTAATTTAAGATCATTTCCATATTTCCGTTTCATAGTATTGTAATGAAAATCGTACATTAAATGTTTCGATAAATCTAGAATACTCATTCCTACATAAATCGGTTTATTAAATTTAACTTTTGTTTTGTTCATATGAATTGCTGATAGATTTTCATCAAATATTGTTCTTCCTTTAAAATTTGGTTTTGATATTAATTTCTCAACTTTCCCATAATTATTACACAATTTCACATCAATTCGTTTTCTTATATTTTCCATAGTTTTTCCAAACACTGAATTATTCATTAGTTTATAGAAATCTTTTTCAAAATCATTTACAGCTCTAGTTCTCATTTTCGTATTGAGATCAATATATTTTTGTAACCAATTCGATTGTTTAAATTCTAATACCCTATGAACTTTTTTTAGCTTTAATCCCATATCCAAACATTGTTTTAAATTTCTGTAATGAATCACATATTTTTCTTTATCAAATAATGTCGTTAATAATTTTACATGTTTTGAATTACCTGGTATTCCATTTTCTGGAGCTAGAGGTAAATCAGAATGATCATCATGTAACTCTTTTGGATATTCAAGATCAACTTCTAGTATATAACCTTTCTCTGAATCATCATCTAAATTTTCCATTTCTTCTGGTTTTATCCATTTAAATCCTCCATAAGGTAAATATTGACTCATCGCCCAACCATATAAATTATTTGCATCTAAATACATTAAATAACTAGATGGTAGATTTTTATCATATTTTTTCATATATTTATTATTTGCTTTAGAATATCTATTACAACATTGAGATATTCCACCACGAGTTCCTTTTTCCAACATCAAAATCATATCATAATCATTTAATAATTCCAACTCGATTTCTGTAGTTTTTAACATTGCATCCCAAGATAATCCTGGAGCTGTAAAATACCAAGCTGGATCAAGTTTATAAGTTTTTAAACAGACATCTCTAAAATTTTCAAATATATCAGACAATATTAAAACATCTGATTTAACATATAAATCTGAATACTCTCCTAAATTTCTAATTTCAAATGTTTTCCATACCTTTTTTGCATGTTTATAATCGTTTTCAGAAATATCACAATCATTCAATTTACTATAAAATTCTTCGATTGAAGGTAATTTTGACTCTTCAAATTTTTCTTCTGAATCCATGTAATCATAAGGATACACACCTTTTCTCGTAATCAAATCTAATTTTTCATCTTTATAATATTTACTGGTTTCTCTAAACATAGATTTCAAGAATTTATATTTTTCTAACTTTTTACCTTTCATTTCTTCAGGAATTTTTCTTAAGTTCGTAGATAATGAATCTAAACTCGAAGCCATAAATCTGAATGAATCAACAAATCTAATTTCTAATTTATCAACTTTCTGTGTGAATGAAATATATTTTTCTTCAGTATTTGGAATTACCTCAATATTTTCTTTAAATTTCCCCATCGCTTTAACAAATAGATGTGCATCATATCCAGATAAATTATGAATGAATACTGGAACAAAGGAAGGATTTTTATAATTCAAATTACAAATTTCATGAGCCGGACCTCGATATTTTCCAGTTAAATGATCATGATCTCTTACCTTTTTTCCTAATAACCCAATAGGTTTTTCCCCATATTTCTTATAATTATTCCATGTTATTATATCCTTTTCACATATATGACAAATATCAGTTTCCTGAAAATGTTTTTCTTCTTCAAAAGTCATCTCCAACGGTTTAATTTCTTCATAAATCTTTTGAATATTTTTAACTTCCTCATGAATCATTTCTACAAATTTATCAGTGCAATCAGATCCTCTATATACTACAGGTTGTTTGTAATCATAATTTTGATATTTTATATAATAACAAAAACTATTTGGTTCATGTTTTTGATATTTCATAGTATAAGAACCTGATGAATCAGGTTGACAATTATCAATTTTTTTAGTTAAACATTCAAAATCTGCATATATTACGAAAGGAACTCTTAACGATCTGTTATAATTTTTGAAATTTAAATATTCACCTTTTTTCGGCATTTCAATTTTTACCGCCGTTTTAGTTTTACAATCAAGTTCATGATTTTCTAATTTTTCAGCTGAATAGTAATATCTTAAACATCTTTCACATGGATAAATTTTTACTTTCATATTTGTTAGTTGTGTTTTGATCAATCGAGAAAGATCTTTAATCCAACAGTAATGATCATTTTCATTATCTTTAATATAAAATAAATTTACATGTTTATCTAATTTATGTTTTGTAATTCTTAAAGGATGAACAGATTCTTCATACCCATATACATTTATAGATATATCGTTTTGTTTTTCAAATTTACTAATATCTTTAAAGGAAACTGGGAAGTTGATTCCATCAAAATTTAATTCATCTTTATACATTTCATATTTTGTAACTCTTTGAGGATCCTTGTCTACTGGATGTAATGCTGATAGAACTGACCACATAAAACATTTATTATCATTATTTTTTACATTAATAATTGCTTTTTTAGATTTTATTTTTTCTGGTAAATTGATATATGAAGAACCTCTCAATGGATTATATTTATTGATTCGAAGTTCTAAATAATCAATACTTACAAACTCCCATCCTGAACCATTTCTTTCAAAATCATCCATTTCTTTTATCAATTTCTCAATAGCACTATCATAAAATGTATTTAGATCTGAAGATTGTAATATGATTTCATTTTTAGTTTTAAATGAAAATTCTTCCAGAAAATAGTGTGCTCCACCAAACCATTTTACTTCCCCCCTTTTTTAAAGGTAAGGAAAAATTTAAGATTAACTTTCAAATCCATATTTTTTACATTTTCAGTTATCTTATCGATTATTATATTTCTTTTATCTTCCAAGAATTCTCTTGGATGAAAAATTCCTTCCATATTCCTAACTATATAGGTTTTTAATCTTGATTCATAAGCTGTTTCAATTTCCTGAATTTCTTGTTCATCATTAATGTTTACTTTCTTGTGTGCTAAAGATTCAATATGTTTCTCTTTATATGATTTTTTATAATATTTATTACAATCATCACATTTGATTTGTTTTTCCCTAGGAGGTTTAGGTTTTGAAAATAAACTTGGATGGAAATTGAATTCATTTATTGATGTTTTTTTGGATTGATTTATCGATTTTTTAATGGATTCATTTATTAATCTCTTTCGGTTTTTCTTTCTTTTTTCATCATTAGTGATCAACTTAATAAGATCAGATTTATTCTTTAATTTTGAAAATCCTTTAATATTACGTGATCTACAATAATCTTGTAATTGTTTCATCGTCCATAATTCAAAGTTTTTATCAGGTTTTGGTCTAGAAAACAAACTAGAATCAAAATTGAATTCATTTATAAATTTCTTTTTCTCTATTTCATCAATAATATGATTTATAAGATCATCTTTCTTATTATATTTAAAATATCCTTTAATATTGTGAGATTTACAGTAATCTCGAAGGTTTTTGAGAGTTTGACTTCTCAGTTGGTTCTCCATTTATTAGAAATGAACTTTTTAAATCCTGCAAATTTTTCCATCCTAGAAATTAATACATTTTTTTAAACTGATTCAAAATATATCCTCTAAATTGGTTTTTCTTTTCAATTATCTCAAATGGTTTCATCTCTAAAAATTCATTCCACAATTCTTCATTTCTCTTAAATTTTCTTATTCGAACATTATGTTTAATTTCTAATAGATCTGCAATTTTTGCGATAAAAAATTTATATGGTAGGGCTTTTCGTTTATAATTTTCATTAAAAACTTCAAACACTTCTTCAATTTTAATTCTATCTTCGGGTTCATCTATTAATTGTAATAAATGTTCATGAAAATATCTCTGTCTATATTTAAAATTATTATGAGGATTTCTTGTTGGTGGATAACAACTATAACAACGATTATCTAATACCGATTGTTTACAACAGATCTGACAAAATTCGAAAGGTTCTAATTCCTCCATTTATTAGGAACGAACTTTTTTAGATCTTACAAAATTTTACATCATCATTTGTTTTAAAATATACTCTCTAATAGATTAATTTATATTCAAAGTTATTCCATATTTTCACCATTCTCTTAGTTTCCTTAATTTCAATATTATTTCCTACTTTTAAATAATCTGCAATCTTTTTTACTAAATATTTATAAGGTATATATTTACCTCTATAATTATTAATAAAAGTTTCAAATATTTTTTCAATTTCAACCTTATCATTAACATTTTCTATTAAATTATTCAATTTTTTACGAAATCTATTTATTCTATACGATTTACGATTATATTTACCTATTTTAATGTCTGTTACACAATTATAACAATTATTATTTAATACACTATACCTTCCACATATACTACACATTTCCATTTCTCCATGATCCAAATTTTCATCTATAAAGTTTCCTTCTGTATCCGAATTTTTTAAATCGTCTCCATAAACTGAAGTTAATTCAAATTCGTCTTCGTAATGTGGAGGTAATTTAAATTCTTCCATAGATTCTTTTTCTTCTAATAACTTAATTAAAACAGATTTCTTCATGTTATAATAATTTTTTATTTTATACTGACTTCCCAAACGTCTTAATTCACCTATATTTTTATTACTTAATTTTTCCTTACTTTTAGATTTTTCTAATATTATATCGATTAATGCTTGTTTTCTCAATTTAGAAAAACCTCGATAATTCTTTTCTTTACAGATTTTTTTTAAATCTTCAACTGTCTTATTTTTCAGGTCTTCCATTTATTTAGAAATAATTTTTATCAATATAAAATTTATCATCGAAATATTTTGTTAAATATCTTTTCAAACTCAAATATTCTCATTTTAAACCTCTGATTATTGATTAAATTAAAATTAATTCTACATTCATAAGGTATTTCATAAATAGTTACAAGATCATTAAATCTTACCTTCTTCATTTTATAGTTTTAAAAAAGTTAAAGGTGACAGAATCGGTCACGTTAAGAGGTAATGAGAAATCTACTGAAATATATCAAATTCTGAATGTATCAAACCCATTCCTAAATGTCTTTTAATTTTCATTGCATTCGTTGTCAAATATGCCGCAGTTCTTTCTCCTATATCAGCATCACTCGAAATAACTCTTTCCCATGCTTTATTTTCTAAAATTTTGTCTGCGATATGTCTATCTGATACTTCTTTATGATCTCTATAAGATATATCATGTTCTTTTGCAGCTTCATCTAATTTATTAATTGGTTTATCACCTCTTTCCAATCTTTCATTTAATTTAGTACCTGGACCTAAATAGTTATAACCCGGATAATGTAATTCGAATGGTAATCCACTTAATATTTTATTAAACAATCCAGATCCTATAGTTTCATCCTTAATTATTTTATGTGGAAGAGCATTCACTAATCTTATTAAATATTCAGTTCCTTTTCGATCATCAATATGTTTTTCTAAAAGATTTGTTAAAAATCTGATAATACCGACTTTTTCATTATGAAAATTATTATCTCCAGCCAATTCTGAAGCATATATTAAATTCAATCTTGAAATCAATTCATTCAAATTTTGTATATACATAACAGAATGTTCATTATAATTAACTATTCCTCTTCCGGTAACCGGAATTGTCTTTAATTCTTCGTATATAGGTTTTAATAAATTTTTATATTTTTTTGATTGTGGAGCTTTTGGTCTATTTGTTGACGAGTTATTTTTGTTATATAAAACCTCACTATTAATTAAAATTTCTTTATAGGTATTAAATTCTTCTTGTGAATATAATTTTTCACCTTTATTATCAAATAAGTTTTCATAATTTTGTGTTAAGAGAACCCATAATCCTTTTGTTCCAATATATTTTTTTCCATCAATAATTAAATCATTTCCATCTATATTAACTTTATTCTTTCCGATTTTAAAAAATAATTTTTTTTCATCGTAAGTAATTCCATAATGTTTATCAGTTAGTTTTGGTAAATATGTTGCTCCAAGAGGACCAATTATTTGACCGATAACAGATGATGAAATATTCAATGGAGTATCTGATTCATTTAAACTGTCTTCACTTAAATCCGACTCGTCTTCTGAAACTTTTTCCATTGGAACAAATGTAACTCTCTTTTTGTCTTTTGAAAAAGGTGTACTTTTTGCAAGTGGTGTATCTTTATCGTATAATTCTCGTTCAAAACATGTTTCTTCTTCTGAAGGTGGAATTTCCATATCTGCTATGTTTCTTGTAAACGGTACAAGATCTGTAATTAATGTTTTATTTTGTTCTAACACATTTTTTATACTCTTGTCGACTTGAGAAATCTTTTCATTAAAAGTATTATCAAGTTTATTGATTGCACTCGTTATCGGTAAATATTCTTTACCTTTTAAATCTTCTTCAAGTATTCTTTGTTTTCTGGCATGTTCAAATTTTTTAATTAATCTATCTCTTATCTTAATAGTTTGTTTTGGATCCATTTATTATATTAAAAAGTTCAGAACGGTTTAACTAGATTTAACTAAGTTTAACATTTCGTTAAGTTTATTTGTCATGAATCAGACTTAAATATATAATATTATTAACATTTTCATTATTTAATAATTCATGTCTTTCATTCCTAATAGTTACATTTATTTTTTGAATTTTATGAATATCGTTTCTAATTGGAACATAAACAATTTCTAAGGGTTTTTCTGAAATCTTTGATTCAAAAGGAACATTCGGGAAAAAACTATATACTAAATCAGTTTCTTCATGTATGTGTTCATTAGAAGAATGACTCACTAAACTAGATTCGACTAAATTACAATGAATTTCGATAACATCAAAAGGTCTTAATTTAGGTCTGAATTTTCCAACATGTACTGTGTTACTTGCATAATCTGTTGAAATTTCATTTTTAGTTGGTATTTCGAAACCAAAAATGTTTTTAAGATTTACGTCCAGATCAAATGGATACGGTGAAAACATTTTTACCTTTCCATCATTATTACTTTTTATATAGAACTTTTCGTTTACAAGTTCTTTCTTTATTAGATTATCGATTTCTTTTAAACTCCAAAATCCTTTTTCAATTTTAATATGTTTTCTTGATTTATTAATATCGAATGAAATGAATGAATCTTTTTGTATGTTAGGAATGTTATTATCCGAATAAAAACCAACAAGACCTATTTTATAATTTATATTTTCGTCTAGAAATATTGGATGTGCTAATTTCAAAGTCAACTTAGAAGTTTTACCAGTTATTTTTAACAATTTCATCTTATATAAATTACTCTATTTATAATGGAAAAAAAGTATCGTATAAAAATTTACCACGAAGATAAAAATAAGACTAACAATAAACCTTTTCCATTACCATTAAGATGTATAATTATCGGTAGTAGTGGTTCTGGAAAAACAACTTTATTAACAAATTTTATTTATGGAGATTGGTTAGATTATTCTAAATTATATGTATGTAGTAAATCTTTAGATCAAGATATTTATCAAGAAATGATTGAGTTGTTTAGTGATATTGGAAATAAAATAGGAGAGGATGTAGGGTGTTTTTATAATGATATTGAAGAAATGGAAAATGTAGATACTTGTGAACCGAATAGTTTAGTTATCTTTGATGATATTATATTTGAAAATCATGAAAAAATTAATGAATATTTTGTTAGAGGTAGACATAAAAATATTTCTTGTATTTATTTAAGTCAATGTTATAGTAAAGTTGATAGAAAGTTTATTAGAAATAATGTTAATTTTATTTGTTCTTTTAAACAATCTCTTCATTACACTGAAATGATATATAAAGATTTTGCTGGAAGTGATTTTTCATCCTTTGATATTTTTAAAAAAATTTGTAATGATTGTTGGGAGGATGATTATGGTTTTCTATCGATAAATACATATAATAAATTAAACAATGGAAAGTATATCCATAAACTAGAGAAATTTATCTATTTTAAAGACTAGATTTTATCCTATAATAAATGGTACTTATATATTGTGTAAAGTGTAAAAAACAAACAGAAAGTAAGAATTATCATGAAGAAACTTCTAAAAATGGAAAACTCATGGGTAAAGGAATTTGTGAAATTTGTGGAAGTAAAAAGAATACTTTTTTAGGTCAAAAAATGAAAAAGAAATGAGTGTAAAAGAAGGAATAATTGAAGAAATTCATAAACCGGTTAGAAGAAATTTTGAAAGAACAAAAATTATAACTCGAGGAATAAATGACCTGTGGCAATCTGATTTAGTTGAGATGAATACTGGAAGTTTAAAAGGAATATCAAAAATTAATAAAGGATTTAAATATATTTTAACTGTAATAGATACATTTTCTAAAGTTTCTTGGGCAATTCCTGTTAAAGATAAAACTGGTAAATTAGTGACTGAAGCATTAAAAAGTATATTGAACGATAAAAATAAACCAAAAAATTTACAAACGGATAACGGAAAAGAATTTTATAATAAAGAATTTCAGAATTTAATGAAAGAATATAATATCAATCATTATTCTAGTTATAGTGAAATAAAATCTGCTATAGTAGAAAGATTTAATAGAACTTTAAAAGAAAAAATGTGGAAAGAATTTTCTAAGAGAGGATCATATAAATGGATAGATATTTTAGATGACTTAATTAAAGAATATAATAATTCCTATCATAGAACTATAAAAATGAAACCTATAGGAGTTAATAAGAAAAATGGAGAAGAAGTATTAATGAATATTTATAATGATAACAATGTTAAAAATGAAAAACCAAAATTTAAATTAAACGATTATGTAAGGATAAGTAAATATAAAGGAATATTTGAAAAAGGATATACACCTAATTGGTCTACAGAGGTATTTAAAATAAGTAAAATAATACATTCAGTTCCTATTACTTATAAATTAATAGATTTGAAGGAAGAAGAAATCGAAGGTAGATTTTATAAAGAAGAATTAATGAAAACCAAATATCCACATGATTATCTTGTTGAAAAGGTTTTAAAAAGAAAAGGAGATAAAGTTTATGTCAAATGGTTAGGTTTTGATAATTCACATAATACTTGGATAAATAAAAAAATGTTGTGAATTAAATTTCTTTTTCACTGTGTAATTCCTCTATTTTTATAATTAGATATTCCTCACTAAATTCTTCATTATTTATTCTAAAATAATTACCATGAAATTCTAAATCATTTTTTAATTTTTCTTTTATTCTAGAATATAAATTAACACTATTTGGATCATAGAATTTTATTATCTCCTCACAATCTTGATGTTCTAAAACTATTTTATCAACAGCTCTTTTTAAATATACTTTTTGACATCTTATAACATAATAACTATATTCACATTCATAGTCGTTTAACTTAAATAATAGGAAAAAATGTCTTAATTTTTCATCTTTAGTTTTAGGTACAACATCAGATTTGATATTTGTTATTTTATTATTTAAATTTTCAATTTTTTCATCTTTCTTTTTTATAATTTTGTCTTTACTGTATAATTCTTCCTTCAATTTATACTCCCTTGTTTTCTAATTGTTTTGATAACATTGTAAACCCATTTTTGAAATTCTTTTGCTTGAGGTAATTTCGATTTCATAATCAAAGAATATAAACCTAATTCGTTAATAAAAATAGTATGTGCTTGCATATTTGAAGAGTGCTCTTCTAAGGAGCACCCTTCTAAAATAAGATTTAGATTTGTTTTATGTTCTTCATCAACAAGATTATATGCTTTGGTTATTTTTTTATACTCTAATAATTCAGCAATATCTCTAGCTTTAAACCAAGGATCGTTATTTTCATCTAAAATCATAAATATTTCTTTATTATTATAGTTAAGTTTGTTGTTCAGAATATTTAGAATCCCCTCCATTTATTAGAAACGAACATTTTTAAATCCTGCAAAAATTTCCAGTAGAAAGAATTTATATTCTTTTTTATTCATTATAAATTAAAGAAAATGAGTGAGTATAAACCTTTTAAAATTTCACTAACGGAAGGTCAAAAATCTAAAATTATTGGTGCTGTAAAAAAGAAAACTGATGTTACAATCGATACAAAAAAAGGAAATAATTCAATTTTGTTAACTCAAAGACAGATCGATAAGATTAACAGAAATGCTAAAGACGGAAAGGGAACTAGAATTAAATTAACATATAAACAATTAAGAGAAAATGAAAAAGATGGTGGAATACTTCCTTTAATTTTTGCAGGATTAGGAGCTTTAGCTGCTTTAGCGAGTGGAGCAAGTTCTATTGCAAACTCGGTTATCGATAAAAGATATAAAGATAAACTAATAGAAGAACAAACAAGACATAATAAAGAAATGGAAAAGAAACAGGGAGGAAAACTTGTAACAGTTAAAAAAAAAAAATAACTCCTTTATCTAATTTTGATATCGAGAATATCGTTAAGAAGTTAAACATAAAACATTTTAGAGGAGTTTTTATGAAAGATGAACTTCCGAAACATCCTAGAAATATTGAGTGTGGAATTGTAAACATTGATAATTCTTTCGGAAATGGTACTCACTGGGTTTCTTATTATAAAAATGGAAATAAAAAATATTATTTTAATTCATATGGAAACTTACATCCATCAAAGGAATTAGTTATATATTTGGGAAAAGATAATTTAATATATAATGAAGACAGACTTCAAGAAATTAATGATCCACCTATTTGTGGACATTTATGTTTGTTAGTTCTTAAATTCTTTTCTAAAGATATGGATTTTAATGAAATTTTAAATATAATAAATAGAAAGAAATGGAATCTTATTCAAGAGTTATTTTAAAATTTGATGTTTTAGGAAATCAAATTGTTTTTCCGGAATCTGGCGATATTGATGAAACGAAATTAAAAAGTGATATTGTAAATGAACTTTCAAATTCTTTTAGAACAGAATTCTCAACATTCCAAACAAAATTAAAAGATGATGAAAATAAATTAAAGAATGATTTAAAAAATGATTTTAATAATAAATTAAAGAATGAATTAAAAGTAAAAGTTGATGAAATTATCGGTTCATTGTTTACATTTACTAAAAGTTATATTGGTTTTAATAAAAAAAGACTTGTCAGTGTTTCAGAAGGAAGAGATAATAATGATGTAGTTATTATGAAACAAGTGAAAACGATGATAGAGAAGGCAATTAATGAAAATAAAAGAGATAAAAGAACAACTGATACAAAAGAATTTGAAGAGATCATCGATGAGAAATTATTTGAATATACAACTAAAGAAGATTTAGATGAAAAGATGAAAAAACTCACTCAGGATTTAATTAGTGATGTTATACCAGTACAAGTTGATAGTGATATAAAGAACAAAATGGAAGAATATTTGACAGAAACAGAGTTAGAAAAACATCTTCAAATATTTTCTGACACTTTATATAATGGTTATTACCCACAAGTAGAACAATTTATGAAAGATTTAAACAATAAAATAGAAGAACTGGAAAACAACATAGCGAAAGAAGAATATAAAAAATCACTAAATGAAAGTATTCTTAAAGAAATAGAAATAATAAGAAAAGAATTAAACACAAAAGTATCAGAACTGCGAAGAGAACTTCATTATATTGCTTTACCTTCCGAATAGTATTATTTCCTAAAGTGGTGACAATTTTGAAAATTAAAAAGATTTTTTTCTTAATAAATGGAGACAACACAAAATAATGATTGGGATGAAATATCTTCATTTCCTGGTTTAACAACAGAATTTTTAATTGTATTTCAGAATAAATTAAATTGGAAACTTGTTTCACAATACCATCCGTTTAAATTAGAAGAATTGGGAATGTTTTCAAATAAAATAGATTGGAAAATCATTTCGAGATATCAGAAAATCGATGAACAAAAGATCGAGTTTTATTACTCATTATTTGATTGGAACATTATGTCTTTTTATCAAAAGTTTTCTCCAGATACTTTAATAAAATATAAACATTTGGTTAATTGGATAATAATTTTCGAAAGAACTGATATATCAAATGAATTTAAACAAGAACATTATGAAGAATTTTCGAAATATTATAAAAATAGATTTAATGTTGATACTGTACCTTCATTAATAAATTATGTTTTTTAAATTTTCAAACCTCGTCACTGAGACGGGGTCTAATAATTATAAACTAGTTTTTAAATTATAACGATTTTTTATCTTAATAAATGGAGATGTATTCAAAATATAATCCTAATATAGAAAAACAACAATTTAAACATTTTTTCCCATCGAATAATACCGAATTGAATTTTAATAAAGAAAATCAGAGAATAGAATTCTTAATCGATGTTGGTGATAATTTTTTAAGTTCCCATTTTCAGTTTGTTATTTCAGGTTCTTTCAATGCCAAAGATGGTGAACACTATGGTATGAATTCGGGAACTAAATTAATAGATAATTTTATTCCTTTCTTATTTCGAAGTATAGAAGTAAAAAAACATAACAAATTAATTGATAGAATTGAAGATCCAGGTATTATAAGTACTGTAAAACATACGATATCACTGTCTCAAGATGAAACTTTGTCTAAAATGAATGGTGCAGTGAAATGTGATCATAAATACGGAAAATTTAATTATTGTGGAACCTTAAACGATTTAGGATTAGGATATTTTGGAGGTATAAACATACCAATATACAAAGGAGGATTTTTAATAACATTTCTTAGAAACACTGATGATGACGGGATTTTTCTATCACTTCAAGCAGATGGAAAGTCTTATGCACCTACAGGTAAAATTACAATAACTGATTTTTATTTACGTGTTCCTATCATAGAGTATTCAACACCTTCAAAAATTGAATTAATTAATGAGATGGACAAGTTTGGTGGAACACAAGAATTTGTATTTAAAACTTGGGAGTGTATTGAAAAAACTGGTATTATGGGATCAAATTTAAGTTTTGATATAACTAATATTTATAGGAACATTGATAAACCGAAATTCATAATTGTAGGATTCCAAACATCGAGAAGAAATGATCAAAAGAAAGATCCTTCTAAATTTGACCATGTTGATGTTAGAAATATTAGAGTTAAAATTAATGAAACATATTATCCGGAAAAATGTTAAATTTAGATATTAAAGAGAACAATTATTCATTATTATATGATATGTATAAAGATTATAAAAGGTCTTATATCGGAAATATGAATATGCTTTATGGTCCTGATGATTTCATAAAAAATAGACCTTTATATGTAATAGATGTTAGAAAAGGACCAATTAATATTTCAAATAGTAAAAATAATATTATTCTGAATGTTGATTTTCATAATGTAGTTCCTGGAGGTACAAATATATACGTGGTTATTTTATCCGAGAAAAAAATTAGATATGATTTTCTTAAAAACGATATATTAGAAGTTTAGTATGTTAGCAGTACAGATAATAGACAAAGTATGTTCTCAGAATAGATGATAGAACTTGTTCATTTTTCATATAAAAAAAGAATGGATGTAAAAAATACAATCAAGAGAAATTAATCACAACGAGGAAAAACTGTGCAGTATTGTTTGGAGCCGAGCAATCCAAGGACATTGTTCGAGCTCGAGCAATCCAAGGTCAGGTGACGTATGTACAAGAATGTACATGGATACAGACAGTCTTATATATAATATTAAAACAGACGTGGAGTTATTATGACAGAATTTATTGGATTAAGATCTAAAATGTATTCTCATAAAAATGAGATATCTATTTGTAAGAAATCAAAAGGTGTAAAGAAATCCGTTGTAAATAAGAATATATCATTTGAAGATTATAAAGATTGTTTATTCAATAAAAGAGTTCATTATAGAACAATGAATCAAATCAGGAGTTATAAACATGAGATATATTCAATTCAAGTTAATAAAAAAGCTTTATCACCAGATGATGATAAACGTTATATTTTAGAAGATGGAATCCATACTAGAGCATTAGGACATTATAAAAATATTTAAATAAATTTTATTCGTAATAAATGGAAGTATTAAAAAAGATCCAACGAGTTGGTCAATGTCAAAATACTCTAATAAAGAAACTAACAGAATTGGAATGTGGTCAATCTTATTCAATTAAAGAATTTAAAGAAATTATTACAAAATTTGGAAAACGTATAGTTGTTACGTTAAAAGATAAGGAAGATAAATTTCAAGTTTATCTACCAGATAGATTTAATGACAAATTAAATAAAAAAGATATTCAACAATTAAATTCACAAAAACTATTATTCGTTTATGACGGTTTAAAAGAATTAAATGATGGGAAGAAAATTCATATTATTGACTTCCGAGAAAATAAAAATGAAAATAGATCTAAATCTAAGAAATCTGAAAGTGATATTGATGATTAAACGTGTATAACAAATGGAAATAATAATTAAATTAATTATATAATATTTTTACTTTTTGGGGGTGATCCCAATTTTTGTATCGTTTTAAAGAAATATGTTAAAAATATGTATTTTTTTTTATTTGTTAGGTTTTAAAGAAATATGTTAGAAAATGTATATTTTTTAAAAAAATTAGATGTTTGAGATAAAAATGAAAAATCCTACAAAAATCGACGATCAGGTTTTTTCGGGGAAATAGGGAATTTTGAAGACTGCGCCAGAAACCCTATTATCTATCTACTGTGATTCTCAAGAAGTTATTGGATACGATCCGGTGAAGATGGCTGTGGGATTAACATGTAGAAGACGGTTACCCATCCTTAGGTGTATGGTTTTTAAAATTCGGCTGTCTGCAGGATTTATTTTAGAAGAGTAGTGATTCTGAAGAAGTTATTGGATACGATCAGGTGAAGAAGGCTGTGGGATTAACATGTAGAAGACGGTTACCCATCCTTAGGTGTATGGTTTTTAAAATTCGGCAGTCTGCAGGATTTATTTTGTAAGAGTAGTGATTCTCAAGAAGTTATTGGATAGAATCAGGTGAAGAAGGCTGTGGGATTAACATGTAGAAGACGGTTACCCATCCTTAGGTGTATGGTTTTTAAAATTAGGCAGTCTGCAGGATTTATTTTAGAAGAGTAGTGATTCTCAAGAAGTTATTGGATAGAATCAGGTGAAGAAGGCTGTGGGATTAACATGTAGAAGACGGTTACCCATCCATAGGTGTATGGTTTTTAAAATTCGGCAGTCTGCAGGATTTATTTTAGAAGAGTAGTGATTCTCAAGAAGTTATTGGATAGAATCAGGTGAAGAAGGCTGTGGGATTAACATGTAGAAGACGGTTACCCATCCATAGGTGTATGGTTTTTAAAAGTCGGCAGTCTGCAGGATTTATTTTAGAAGAGTAGTGATTCTCAAGAAGTTATTGGATACGATCAGGTGAAGAAGGCTGTGGGATTAACATGTAGAAGACGGTTACCCATCCTTAGGTGTATGGTTTTTAAAATTCGGCAATCTGCAGGATTTATTTTAGAAGAGTAGTGATTCTCAAGAAGTTATTGGATACGATCAGGTGAAGAAGGCTGTGGGATTAACATGTAGAAGACGGTTACCCATCCTTAGGTGTATGGTTTTTAAAATTCGGCAGTCTGTAGGATTTATTTTAGAAGAGTAGTGATTCTCAAGAAGTTATTGGATACGATCAGGTGAAGAAGGCTGTGGGATTGACATGTAGAAGACGGTTACCCATCCATAGGTGTATGGTTTTTAAAATTCGGCAGTCTGCAGGATTTATTTTAGAAGAGTAGTGATTCTCAAGAAGTTATTGGATACGATCAGGTGAAGAAGGCTGTGGGATTAACATGTAGAAGACGGTTACCCATCCTTAGGTGTATGGTTTTTAAAATTCGGCAGTCTGCAGGATTTATTTTGTAAGAGTAGTGATTCTCAAGAAGTTATTGGATAGAATCAGGTGAAGAAGGCTGTGGGATTAACATGTAGAAGACGGTTACCCATCCTTAGGTGTATGGTTTTTAAAATTAGGCAGTCTGCAGGATTTATTTTAGAAGAGTAGTGATTCTCAAGAAGTTATTGGATAGAATCAGGTGAAGAAGGCTGTGGGATTAACATGTAGAAGACGGTTACCCATCCATAGGTGTATGGTTTTTAAAATTCGGCAGTCTGCAGGATTTATTTTAGAAGAGTAGTGATTCTCAAGAAGTTATTGGATACGATCAGGTGAAGAAGGCTGTGGGATTAACATGTAGAAGACGGTTACCCATCCTTAGGTGTATGGTTTTTAAAATTCGGCAGTCTGCAGGATTTATTTTAGAAGAGTAGTGATTCTCAAGAAGTTATTGGATACGATCAGGTGAAGAAGGCTGTGGGATTAACATGTAGAAGACGGTTACCCATCCTTAGGTGTATGGTTTTTAAAATTCGGCAGTCTGCAGGATTTATTTTAGAAGAGTAGTGATTCTCAAGAAGTTATTGGATACGATCAGGTGAAGAAGGCTGTGGGATCAACATGTAGAAGACGGTTACCCATCCTTAGGTGTATGGTTTTTAAAATTCGGCAGTCTGCAGGATTTATTTTAGAAGAGTAGTGATTCTCAAGAAGTTATTGGATACGATCAGGTGAAGAAGGCTGTGGGATTAACATGTAGAAGACGGTTACCCATCCTTAGGTGTATGGTTTTTAAAATTCGGCAGTCTGCAGGATTTATTTTAGAAGAGTAGTGATTCTCAAGAAGTTATTGGATACGATCAGGTGAAGAAGGCTGTGGGATTAACATGTAGAAGACGGTTACCCATCCTTAGGTGTATGGTTTTTAAAATTCGGCAGTCTGCAGGATTTATTTTAGAAGAGTAGTGATTCTCAAGAAGTTATTGGATACGATCAGGTGAAGAAGGCTGTGGGATTAACATGTAGAAGACGGTTACCCATCCATAGGTGTATGGTTTTTAAAATTCGGCAGTCTGCAGGATATATTTTAGAAGAGTAGTGATTCTCAAGAAGTTATTGGATACGATCAGGTGAAGAAGGCTGTGGGATTAACATGTAGAAGACGGTTACCCATCCTTAGGTGTATGGTTTTTAAAATTCGGCAGTCTGCAGGATTTATTTTAGAAGAGTAGTGATTCTCAAGAAGTTATTGGATACGATCCGGTGAAGATGGCTGTGGGATTAACATGTAGAAGACGGTTACCCATCCATAGGTGTATGGTTTTTAAAATTCGGCAGTCTGCAGGATTTATTTTAGAAGAGTAGTGATTCTCAAGAAGTTATTGGATACGATCAGGTGAAGAAGGCTGTGGGATTAACATGTAGAAGACGGTTACCCATCCTTAGGTGTATGGTTTTTAAAATTCGGCTGTCTGCAGGATTTATTTTAGAAGAGTAGTGATTCTGAAGAAGTTATTGGATACGATCAGGTGAAGAAGGCTGTGGGATTAACATGTAGAAGACGGTTACCTATCCTTAGGTGTATGGTTTTTAAAATTCGGCAGTCTGCAGGATTTATTTTGTAAGAGTAGTGATTCTCAAGAAGTTATTGGATAGAATCAGGTGAAGAAGGCTGTGGGATTAACATGTAGAAGACGGTTACCCATCCTTAGGTGTATGGTTTTTAAAATTAGGCAGTCTGCAGGATTTATTTTAGAAGAGTAGTGATTCTCAAGAAGTTATTGGATAGAATCAGGTGAAGAAGGCTGTGGGATTAACATGTAGAAGACGGTTACCCATCCATAGGTGTATGGTTTTTAAAATTCGGCAGTCTGCAGGATTTATTTTAAAAGAGTAGTGATTCTCAAGAAGTTATTGGATACGATCAGGTAAAGAAGGCTGTGGGATTAACATGTAGAAGACGGTTACCCATCCTTAGGTGTATGGTTTTTAAAATTCGGCAGTCTGCAGGATTTATTTTAGAAGAGTAGTGATTCTCAAGAAGTTATTGGATACGATCAGGTGAAGAAGGCTGTGGGATTAACATGTAGAAGACGGTTACCCATCCTTAGGTGTATGGTTTTTAAAATTCGGCAGTCTGCAGGATTTATTTTAGAAGAGTAGTGATTCTCAAGAAGTTATTGGATACGATCAGGTGAAGAAGGCTGTGGGATCAACATGTAGAAGACGGTTACCCATCCTTAGGTGTATGGTTTTTAAAATTCGGCAGTCTGCAGGATATATTTTAGAAGAGTAGTGATTCTCAAGAAGTTATTGGATACGATCAGGTGAAGAAGGCTGTGGGATTAACATGTAGAAGACGGTTACCCATCCTTAGGTGTATGGTTTTTAAAATTCGGCTGTCTGCAGGATTTATTTTAGAAGAGTAGTGATTCTCAAGAAGTTATTGGATACGATCAGGTGAAGAAGGCTGTGGGATTAACATGTAGAAGACGGTTACCCATCCTTAGGTGTATGGTTTTTAAAATTAGGCAGTCTGCAGGATTTATTTTAGAAGAGTAGTGATTCTCAAGAAGTTATTGGATAGAATCAGGTGAAGAAGGCTGTGGGATTAACATGTAGAAGACGGTTACCCATCCATAGGTGTATGGTTTTTAAAATTCGGCAGTCTGCAGGATTTATTTTAAAAGAGTAGTGATTCTCAAGAAGTTATTGGATACGATCAGGTAAAGAAGGCTGTGGGATTAACATGTAGAAGACGGTTACCCATCCTTAGGTGTATGGTTTTTAAAATTCGGCAGTCTGCAGGATTTATTTTAGAAGAGTAGTGATTCTCAAGAAGTTATTGGATACGATCAGGTGAAGAAGGCTGTGGGATTAACATGTAGAAGACGGTTACCCATCCTTAGGTGTATGGTTTTTAAAATTCGGCAGTCTGCAGGATTTATTTTAGAAGAGTAGTGATTCTCAAGAAGTTATTGGATACGATCAGGTGAAGAAGGCTGTGGGATCAACATGTAGAAGACGGTTACCCATCCTTAGGTGTATGGTTTTTAAAATTCGGCAGTCTGCAGGATATATTTTAGAAGAGTAGTGATTCTCAAGAAGTTATTGGATACGATCAGGTGAAGAAGGCTGTGGGATTAACATGTAGAAGACGGTTACCCATCCTTAGGTGTATGGTTTTTAAAATTCGGCTGTCTGCAGGATTTATTTTAGAAGAGTAGTGATTCTCAAGAAGTTATTGGATACGATCAGGTGAAGAAGGCTGTGGGATTAACATGTAGAAGACGGTTACCCATCCTTAGGTGTATGGTTTTTAAAATTCGGCAGTCTGCAGGATTTATTTTAGAAGAGTAGTGATTCTCAAGAAGTTATTGGATACGATCAGGTGAAGAAGGCTGTGGGATTAACATGTAGAAGACGGTTACCCATCCATAGGTGTATGGTTTTTAAAATTCGGCAGTCTGCAGGATTTATTTTAGAAGAGTAGTGATTCTCAAGAAGTTATTGGATACGATCAGGTGAAGAAGGCTGTGGGATTAACATGTAGAAGACGGTTACCCATCCTTAGGTGTATGGTTTTTAAAATTCGGCAGTCTGCAGGATTTATTTTAGAAGAGTAGTGATTCTCAAGAAGTTATTGGATACGATCCGGTGAAGATGGCTGTGGGATTAACATGTAGAAGACGGTTACCCATCCTTAGGTGTATGGTTTTTAAAATTCGGCTGTCTGCAGGATTTATTTTAGAAGAGTAGTGATTCTGAAGAAGTTATTGGATACGATCAGGTGAAGAAGGCTGTGGGATTAACATGTAGAAGACGGTTACCCATCCTTAGGTGTATGGTTTTTAAAATTCGGCAGTCTGCAGGATTTATTTTAGAAGAGTAGTGATTCTCAAGAAGTTATTGGATACGATCAGGTGAAGAAGGCTGTGGGATTAACATGTAGAAGACGGTTACCCATCCTTAGGTGTATGGTTTTTAAAATTCGGCAGTCTGCAGGATTTATTTTAGAAGAGTAGTGATTCTCAAGAAGTTATTGGATACGATCAGGTGAAGATGGCTGTGGGATTAACATGTAGAAGACGGTTACCCATCCTTAGGTGTATGGTTTTTAAAATTCGGCAGTCTGCAGGATTTATTTTAGAAGAGTAGTGATTCTCAAGAAGTTATTGGATACGATCAGGTGAAGAAGGCTGTGGGATTAACATGTAGAAGACGGTTACCCATCCTTAGGTGTATGGTTTTTAAAATTCGGCAGTCTGCAGGATTTATTTTAGAAGAGTAGTGATTCTCAAGAAGTTATTGGATACGATCAGGTGAAGAAGGCTGTGGGATTAACATGTAGAAGACGGTTACCCATCCATAGGTGTATGGTTTTTAAAATTCGGCAGTCTGCAGGATATATTTTAGAAGAGTAGTGATTCTCAAGAAGTTATTGGATACGATCAGGTGAAGAAGGCTGTGGGATTAACATGTAGAAGACGGTTACCCATCCTTAGGTGTATGGTTTTTAAAATTCGGCAGTCTGCAGGATTTATTTTAGAAGAGTAGTGATTCTCAAGAAGTTATTGGATACGATCAGGTGAAGAAGGCTGTAGGATTAACATGTAGAAGACGGTTACCCATCCTTAGGTGTATGGTTTTTAAAATTCGGCATTCTTCAGGATTTATTTTAGAAGAGTAGTGATTCTCAAGAAGTTATTGGATACGATCAGGTGAAGAAGGCTGTGGGATTAGCATGTAGAAGACGGTTACCCATCCTTAGGTGTATGGTTTTTAAAATTCGGCAGTCTGCAGGATTTATTTTAGAAGAGTAGTGATTCTCAAGAAGTTATTGGATACGATCAGGTGAAGAAGGCTGTGGGATTAACATGTAGAAGACGGTTACCCATCCATAGGTGTATGGTTTTTAAAATTCGGCAGTCTGCAGGATTTATTTTAGAAGAGTAGTTATTCTCAAGAGTAGTATAGGTCATGCGGGTTGAGCAAGAGCTAGATCCTAGGGCTGGGCGGGGTGGGGAAATTAAGGCGGGCGGGGGGTGGTACAGGAAGGGGCAGGGTTTGCTTTTACCCGCACATCATCTCTGACTCATGGTGGTTACACTTGTTCGACGAGATTTGATCTAATTAGTATATTCGGCTTCTGCTAGGGCAGGGGTGGGGGCGGGCGGGGGGCGAGGGCGGGGTTTAGCCCCGCATCTATGACTCATTGTCGAGATCTAATTAATCTGACCTCGGAGAATCTTTATAATTGCTGCTGCACTTGTTAGGACGGTATATCCTCATTAGTCAGCTGCTTCTGAATATTTTATACCTAACAATTCTCCACTAATCAGTTTGTTTATTTACACTTGTTGGTGCGGTGTTGTAGGAGTCAGGTGCATCCTGTACTATTTTCTTTTTATCATATAGAGCCAGTTGTTGTTTGTCATGGAAGAAACGCACAGACAAGTTATTATTTCTCTTCAAGATGTGATTATAAAGTACCTGAGTGACGAATGTGTTTTTCAAAAGGTATTGTCTTACTGTGTTAAAAGTAGAGTTTTTAATGAATGGATGCTCAATAAAATATTGAATACTCCTGGAGGCTTTGAAGAGAAAAAGAGACGATTTGTTCAAATGTTGCCAAAACGTGGTCCTGCTGCTTATGAAATGTTTTTAAACGCATTAAGGCAGACGGGTCTTTATGCACTGGTTCATAAAATAAGAAAGTGTACGCAAATTCAACATTTTTTATGTGAAATTAACAGACTTAAAGAAGCATGTGAGTGTTATGAAAATAGTAGATTAAGAAGAAATGAGTCATTGTCTCGTGAGTTGGAGATAGAAATTAATAAATTAATTGAAACCATTAACGCTATGAGCTTGTAAACTAGTCAGTCTTGTTGGTCTAATCGAAACGTGAAGATGCAACCTTACTCGATGGAGCTGGTTACAGACTACAACTTTAGTCGCAATAAGTTTGTCCGTGTCGGACTCATCGGTGAATTGCCTGTAGTCGCACTCGTGGACAAGAAGGCAGTGTTAACCATGGATAGAGAAGAGTGGACTTCAATTGTGAGCCTGGCACCGAAAATCACCAGTTATTTTGAAAAAGCGAAGAAGAAAGATACGGTTGAGGAACAGGTAAATTTTAAAAATATCGTTTGCCTCTTTTCGAGCAGGCTACAGAGTAATCAGATTTGAAAATCCCTATCCCTGGTACGCAATGCTTAATCACAGCCCATTACCACACATGACGCTGAGTTCACCTTCAGTAAGTTTTAACAAAAGTGAAAGTGCAAAACTGTGTTCTAAAATGGACAAAATTACCGACACCCTTTTATTAATGGAAAAAGTGTCAAAAGTATATATGAAACATATGAATCCACATCAGGCTGAACCGTTGGACTTATCTTGTAATACTTTATTAAACATGTTATGTAATGATAAGTCAGTTATGCTTGATGATGTAAAAATAAAATAATTTTTTGAAACTGTTGTGTTTTTCTTTTATATATAAACCAAATCATGCAAGGTAAAAAAAAAAAAAAAAAAAAAAAAATGGTAAGTTTTTAGAATTGTTTTATTGAAAATTAAACAAAAACAATACAAAAAGTAAGTATCGTAAATAATTATCAGTAATCAGTAGTAGTAGTAGTAATTTCATCGATGTAACAAAGTGTTCGCTTCTGTAAAAATTCTTCATCGTTCTTCCACTCTTCAGGCAAGTTATCCCAGATGTAATCCAATGCATAATTAAAAACATACAAAAGGAGTGATCGAGGTAAAAGTTTTAATTCTTCCGTAGACAAACTTTCGATTCCTTCCTCTCCCAAACGTCGTATTACTGCTTCCATCATAGAATCCATTATCATTCTGACAAGTAGATTGTCTACTCCAGCATTTTAAATATTTTCTTTCATAAACCAAAAGCAGCTCGGACTAAATGTCTTATGATGTTTCAAACAAGAAACAGATGAATCGATATCATACTTCAAATTGCAATATACACATTTGACATTTCCATCAAGTCCTCGAATGAATCCTGCAAATGAGAGTAAATGGTGAGGAATATTCCCAAACGTTTTATTTCGTACTTCTTCTTTACTAAAATCCACGGCCTCCGGATTTTTTCTCACCCACGTCGCTAAACGATGTGCTTGATTTAGAGAGCAGACAAAAGACGTGCCCAAATGGAAATGACACACAATATTATCATTTTCCAATTTTTTTAAATTGGGACATCCAAACTCATGAAGATCATAGACGGGTTGATTTACAATTTCCTCCAAGAGTTTACACTTTTCCAAGCCTTTTCCCCACAATACTTCATAGGCTTTAGTAACAGAGGATAGGCAAGTGTTGATTTCTCTATATTCCACGTCTCCATAGTACCAGTCTATTCCGTGTATATTTTTCTTTACCCAAAGATTCGCTTTTGATTGAAGAGCCGAATCAGAGTCGTGAGGAGGTTTAAATATCCAATGCCATGATGAACCGTGATTTATATCGATTATGGAAAGTTCTTTAACAATGAGTTTGTTAATAGATGTGCGATAAGCTTGAAAATCAATTACTGCTGCTCGTTTCATTTTTCTTCTCTTCTTCTCTTCTTCTTTCTCACGAAGCACCAGTAATGAAATAACCAGTGTAATGGGATTGTATCTTCTATTTATACGCAGTACATTAGTACATTTTACGGACCAAACCGGTTCCAGCTTCGTATTCTACAATTCTATCGTGAAGGATGAGACAAAATGCCCTAGTATTAGTTGGAAAATTTCCTGTGGATTCCATAAGGAGACGGATATCTATAGTGGTACTTTTAACGGCCTCTGACTGTTTAGAACAGTCAATGATAAAAACGGGAGTCAATGTTTCAAAATCTTCCCTGGACAAAAGAGGATGAGAATGTTTTTCACCATAATAACTTGTTTGAAACAAGTTGTACATTTCATAGAGAAGAGCTACCTTTCCTTGAGCAAAATCCAAATTCATATCGTCATAAGGATATTGTTCACTATTCAAGTAAAGTTTTATGTTTTTTATATTACAGTTGTCAAACTGACTACCATCTTTATTAATGTTTCTATTACGATCTGTTTGAAACGCCAATATAACATAACGTGGTTTTTCTAAGTTTGTTGAAGTCTTAACGGTCCAACTTTCCTGCTGGGAGGCAGGTAAATGAGGATATTCGTATAGGTCCCATGACCTGAATGGAATCGAAACGAGTTGATTTTTATCTACCATTCTTAACAGTCTTAGACGATGCTGATCCGAAACACGGACATGAGGCATTTTCCAAATTACTTTATCCAATTGGATTTTGACATCATCATCATCATTATTAGCCGCCGTTACACAGTTTAAGTCCGTACTGGATCTGATTAAAACAAGTTCTTGCTTAAGATTAATTAAAATCCGTTGATAATCCTCGCAGATTCCCAATAAAATGTTTAAGGGTAAGCATATGCTAAAAACACCGTTTTTATCTATGGAAAGAGTTTTTCCTTTTCCGGGAGTAATCCATCCGGCATTTTCAAGCCCCGTGACTCTGTTGGGAGAAAATGAAGCGAGACCTTTAAGTGTGGACGTAACTCCGGGATTTCTTACTCTGTCCACCTCTATTCCATTTAATTCGTATCTGATTTCGTCAAACAGGAATGCGAAAGCGTTATTAGTCAATTTTGAAGTAGATCCATTGGTTCCATCTTTTTTCAAAATACGTCCTTCCAAATATATAAAACTTTGTGAAGGAATCGTATAAACATCTTGTTGATGAACAGGTATTCTGATTTCGTCCGATTGGTTGAATGTGTTTCCTGCATACGGTTGATGTGAATGAAATTGAATTTGAGCAAGAGAATTGTCGAATTCAATGTCTGACGTCACATTTAATATGTTATCCATTTTTTTTTTTCTTTTTTGTTATTTTCTTTTCAATTTAAACCCACACTGTCTTAAAAATTTTGCGTTTGCAGTTGTTAACCGTCTTGATGACTTTAGTTTACTAAACATTAACGAACTTTGATATTGCCTTTTATAGTCGGTTCTACTTTTACTGCTGCTGCTGCTGCTGCCGACGCCTCCGCTACGAATAAAATCAATTCCCATCTTTCTTCAAATGCAATCTCAAAGTAATAGTTTCTCCTCTGAAGACAATTAGTTCACCGCTTTGGTCTACGATTCGGACTGTAATATTGTCTATAGTTCTCCCGTTGATTGGCAAGTAAATGACTGGATTTGGTGTTTCTATTATTTTATATCACGGTTCTACAGCGGGAAAAAATTGGTGAATACTATGATCGGCTTTTCCATTTATAAATGAGCCAGATGCGATATTACATTGAACCGAAATTGTATTTACATTAAGTATTTGCACTATATCATTCGATTCCAGAAACTTTTCAGATGGTACAAGAAGAAAATTACGATGAGTAAAACCTAAAAGTGGTCCAATGGAATTTGGTTTTTCGGGGAAATTAAAATATATTACATGAGTTGATTTTATCTCCGACTTTAAGGTATTTGGATTTCCTCTTATCATTAGCACAACGCTTGGATCTTGGTGAGATATTTGTTCACGTAAAAATGATTCTATGGCATCAATATCATATGAACCTTCGGGTATTTGAATGGATAAATTACCTATATAAAACATGTCATTAACATTTTTCTGAACGTTTGGAATGGTGTAAAAAGTATCAAACGACAATAGTCCAATGGAGTAAGAGCCGTCCAATTCTAGCGGAGGTAAAAAGTTTGCTTGGAGCACACTGGAATTACCCGTTAACGTTACAGAGTAGCTCATGGTTGTAAATAAATAAAATGTTCACGAATGGTCGATTAAATACTGTAAACAAAGATGTCCGCAGATTGATGTATTCCACTCTTGATATCTTTCTCTATTATATGTAATATTTAACCCTTTAAAATATTTTAATAATTGAGGAGGTGGTTTTAAATTTCCAAAAGAATCGAAATAAGTAACTTCGTTATTATTTTTCAAATAGCAGACCCAGTGTGAACCCTTTTCAGAACTCGGTTCTAAATTTATGATAGCGGACTCGCTTTTTTTCCATGGAGACGGAGGTAGTGTATCAATCATAAATACACCTCGAAAGTGTGGAATACATAATACGTTTTGAGCCAAATGATTCAGTTCGACATCCGTTAAAGCCCTTTGAGGTAGTCATATTTGATAAGATTTTTTGCCTTTTTTTCTTTTAGATCCTATAAACAATCCATATCCTTTTCGATAAGGCTTTAGGTAAAGCCCATTACCAATTTTCTGAGCTTCCATCGCTAAATTGTGTCTTTTTTGCTCATCCAATTTTTGTTTAGCTTCTCTTGCTTCACTGACTGCTTTAGCAACACTTGCCGCTCCCCCTGCTAGTGAACCAATAGCTGAAAGACCCGCCATTATCGGTACGAGAAAGGGTAAAAACCCTCCGGTTTTGTTTGGTATTGGAAGAACCCGAGGTGCCGTAGGTCTGTGTTTACCATTGAGATGTTTTTTAGCCTGTTTATAAGCCATTTTCGAAGCTTTAATAATCGAGGACAAATCGTTTACCTTTGCCGATTTAACAAGTTTTTTGAAACTAGTCTTTTTTTGAATACCCGAACCCATCTTTCCTTTAGCTTTCATCGCATTCGCCACTAACCAGGAAGCCGCCTTTTCCCCCAACGATGTATCCGACGCTGTAGCTCTTTGCCAAGCTTTTTCTTCAAGGACTCTATCGGCTCGTCGTCTACTCTCCAAATCTTTATGTTGATTATAAGCTATATCGTGCTCTTTGCAGGCTTGATCGAGTAGATTTATTCCTCTGTCGCCTTTAGCCAATCGATTTTTTAGTTTAGTACCGGGGCCGCAATACTGATATCCTGGGAGGTGTAATTCAAAGGGCAGTTTGTTTATAAGAGTGTTCAATAGACCTCTTCCTCGTTTCCTTCTCATACTACTACTAATGCAGCAACGTTCGCCAACTTCTTTATATATAAAACCAGATGATCATTTGCATAAACTAGTATTAGTTGTCAGTATGAAGTTGATTGAGCAAAAAGAACGTTTTCAAGCAGTCGAGTTACCGCCACCGCCACCGGCGATAGAAAAAGAAACGGATCGAAGACATGGACCACTGTTGCCGAACACAATAAGGGCTGCTGTTTGTGGCCCAAGCGGATGTGGAAAAACGAATATTATGCTTAGTCTTCTATTAGATTCAAACGGTGTGAAATTTAAAAATGTTTATATTTTCGGAAAGACTTTACATCAGCCTAAATATCGATATTTAAAAACTATTTTAAGCCACGTTGCGGACATTATAGGATTTTACACCTTCGAAGATGCAAAGGAATTGCCTCAAGACGTGGAGTCCGACTCTGTTTGCATATTTGATGACGTCACTATGGAAGATCAAAATACTATTAAACGATATTTTAGTTATGGACGTCATAAAAACCTCGATTGCTTCTATTTGACTCAGAGTTATGTTTGCATTCCCAGACATCTCATCAGATGTAATTTTAATTTTTTGATCGTATTCTCTCAAGACGAACTGAATTTAAGACACATTTATGATGAACATGTTAGCAGTTCGGATTTGAGTTTTTCGACTTTTAAAAATATATGTTCCTTATGTTGGAAAGATTCTTTTGGTTATCTTGTCATTGACAAGAGTAGTGATTCGAACAATGGTCGATTTCGAAAAGGTCTTGATACGTTCATTGTCGATATATAAGGATGTTTTAAAGTTAAATTTTATCATTATTCGTCATGGATCCAAAAGTTACTCGTGAAATTATGCAAACGAGTGATTCGTTAAGAAAAAAATTTCATTCATTCAAGCGTCGATTGGAGGATACACAAGGAGAACGTCAAAGGTTTTTTTCTCCCTTACTTGAACCACTAGAAGATATAAAGAAACACGTACTCGATAGGAATATAGCCGCTCCTCCCCCTCCTTCTACCATTTATTCTTCTTCTCGAGGGTTTACACCTCACAAATTAATAAAAAAGCCTAGAAAACTAATCGAAACATTTGATGAGGAAAGTATGTGGGAAGATCCAAACGCCACAGTCCAAACACCACCTATTTATCGAAGATCGACTATGATTCCTTCAACTAGCGAGACCGCCTCACCACAGTCATCATATGTCGTAGTTCAGTCACCGCCGCCGCCGCCGCCGCTACGTACCGAAGAATTATTATTACCAGAAAAAGAAGAAAGACAGATTAAAAAAGAAAAAACGGGTGAGGAGGAAGAATATGAGACGGAAAGTGCACTTGTTGAAAAAGTAAGAGAGTACGTTAAAACACCACAAGGAGAGGAGGAACTCGAAGAAAATTTAAGGACGGCCGGACCTTTGCAAAGACATTATTTAGCCAAGTTATTCAAAGGAGGAGGTAAGAAAACTCTAGACGACAGGTATGGTCTTGGAGTTATGCCTGATGGAGGACTTGCCATTGGTGATTCGACAGACGTTCAGCTTTTCGCAAACAGCGATGACATGAACATTAATGGAAAAGTATACGAAGGAACACCCGGTCTACTCCAGCTTCTTTATTTAAAAAACCCTGAGAGTTACACACAAGATGACCTGAAAAACTATAAAAACATTCTAGTATTGACGAATGCACACAAGAAAGGCTTTAGCCAAGAGCGTGGCTTACAAGGATCTAGATCTATAAAATATAGAAATGTAATATCCAAGTTATTTTCAAACAAGTATTTTAGTCCTCACAAAATTAGTAGTAGTAGTAGTAGTCGTAGCCCCGTTGTGAGAAGAGTGTCTTCACTCCGGTCGTATAAAACAGCAGCAGCAGCAGCAGCAACTGAAAGAAAAAAGGGAACTGGGCTTATGCATGCGTATAAACCTGTATTTGAATTTTGGAATGATCCGAACGAATTAGTGGATCGACTCAAATTACTAGTTGCTTCGTCTCAAGCCGGACACAAAGGTCATGAAAATGAAATTGAATCGATAATTGAAGAGTTGCGCGAGGAAAATATAATATATTAACGTTTTAACAATCATTTTTAACTCACAATGTTTTTGCTAGTGTCACAATGACCATAAGCAAGTTTGGAACTCACGTAACAAAAAAGTATTCAAAGTATAAAAAACATTATTTTCCATTCAGTTCATTAAAATCTGAACAGCATATCGATGCGAATAACCTACGAATAATAAAAGTTGCTAACCCGGTTGCTTCTACTGACGCGGTCAACAAATTGTATGCAGATGCGTTAGCACTTTTTTACACAGATTTGAAAAATTGGCCTAATAATTATATAAATGGTAAAGGAAAAAGGCTTGTTAACTTTGCACTACCCATAAACGGTTATGATGTTGTTACTAAAGATTATTTAGAAAAGCATGTGATAACTTTAATTGAAGATAAATATGATGCTCAGGGCAAAAGGATTACAAATATTAAAGATCCTCTACATGAAACAGATGTGGTAACTCTTGGTTATCTAAACAACATATTAAAGAAATCATCATTATAATGGACTCGAGGATAGAGAAGAAGAAGACTGTGGTCGACGAGCTGCATAAACCGGCTCGACGGATATATCCTAGACGGAAAACAGTTTTGAAAGGGGTAAATGACTTGTGGCAAATAGATTTAGTTGAAATGATACCTTATGCAAAATTCAACAAAGGGCACAGATATTTATTAACAATTATCGATTGCTTTTCTAAATTTGCATGGGCTGTGCCGATAAAAAGAAAAACAGGACAAGACACGAGCAAAGCTTTGGAAAAAGTGTTTCTCTCGAGCAAACGCGTTCCAAAAAATATACAGAGTGATGCCGGTAGGGAATTTTATAATTCTCAGTTCAAAATGCTGATGAAGAAATATAAAATTAATCATTATTCTACTTTTTCAAATATGAAAGCCTCGATTGTCGAAAGATTTAATAGAACTTTAAAGGCAAAAATGTGGAAAACTTTTAGTCTCAGAGGAAATTACAAATTCTTAGATATTCTACCTTCTCTCTTGTATGAATATAATGAAACATATCACAAAACGATTGGTATGAAACCGATCGAGGTTACGTCCAAAGATATTGAAAAATATTTATTAGCAAATGTGTATTCGACAAAACCAAAGAAAAAAAAGAAAAGAAAAGAAAAGATGATTAATAAACAAACATTTGATGAAGGAGATTACGTTAGAATTTCCAAACATAAAACTACATTTTCAAAAGGTTATACTCCGAATTGGACAGCTGAAATATTTAAAATAATCAAAGTTCAGAATACGAAACCTTATACATACCTTTTGGAAGATGAGAATGGTCAATCAATTAAAGGCTCGTTTTATGAAGAAGAAATTCAAAAAGTCAAATATCCAGACGTATATCTTGTTGAAAAAGTTTTAAAAAGGAAAGGAAAAAACTTGTATGTGAAATGGATGGGATTATCTCAGAAATCATGGATCAAAGAAAATGATATTGCATAACAATTACATATATGTATTTATTGTTTAAAATATAAGTATTTGACACAATTGTATTGTTTTGTTTTGTATACCTTTATTCTAAAACTATTTTAAATACACAAAAGTTATAATTTATACATCTTACATTAAATTGATTATTACTTTCAATATATTCTCGACGTTACATATAAAAAAGCACATAGATAATAAAAAAAAAAAAAATAAAGAAAAGAAACTAACTACTTAAATTACACTTATTATAACAAATGGTGGTTATGATTGTTTTATTATTGATCCAGGTTGTAATGACCAAAAGGCAGTGTTTGCACACCATTTTCTAGAGTATATCTTTTGTCGTCGAAAGAGCATAGCGATATTTTGTTTATTAGTACGGTTTTAACATTATGTCGTTTTGATTGTATTGTATAAAATGAAGAAAACATTTTTTTACTGGTTTCAAGTGTATTTAAATAATCTGTAAAATTAAAGTCCTTGACTGATGATTGTTTAACGCCCTTGGCTTTTTTAACACAAGTTTCATTATTTGTTAAAAATGAATACATTTTGGGCCTTAAGCCTACAAATTCTACAATAGGGTCCCCAAAGGTTTCATCCTTCAAAAGACCAACAATTTTTTTATTTTTCTCCGAATAACATAAATGAGATTTTGGAAAGTTGCTTGTGTCAAAAAATTGATGCAAGTCATTAGCTATATCAAAATAAATGTCATCTGTTTTAATGCTATACAAGAGGCTATCAGTGTCAGTATAACACAAGGACACGTTATTTAAACCATATTTTTGAAGAAAAACGTTGTAGTGATAATCATACATTAGAACTTTGCTTAGTTCTAATATCGAAAACCCCACGTAAATAGGCTTGTTAAATACAACTTTTTCCTTTTCCAACTGTACTCCTACAACGTTGTCAGCAAATATAAACCTGTCTTTAAAATTTGGTTTGTTTACAAGGTTTCTCAATGATTTTGTATTAGTAACAATTTTTAAATCTATTCGGTTTCGAACGTTTTCCATAAATTTACCAAAACAGCTGTTGTTCATGAGTTTGTAAAAATCTGACTCAAAGGTATTTTTTGATAAAGCTCGCATTTTGCTATTAACTTCGATATATCGAGACAGCCATTTGCTTTGTTTAAATTTTAATATTCTGTAAATCTTAGTCACTTTTAGTCCGAGTTGTAAAGCTTGTTTTAGATTAATGTAATGTACAATATAACGTGATTTGGGTTTCAAAGTGGTTAATAGTTTTACGGTTTTTCCATTAGGCGGGATTGTGTTCTCGGGCAATAAAGGCAATTGAGAGTGTTTATCGTGAATTTCTTTGGGATAGGATATATCTACATCAAACACATAGCCAATCTCGGAGTCGTTGTCTACATCCAAAGGGTTTATAGTTTCGTCTGTCCACTCTAAACCCCCATATGGCAGTGGGCAATTCATGGCGTCCTCCGTATAAATTGTTAACGTCAACATACAATAAATAATTGATACTTTTAGACGAATCCTATTCTTTCAGATATTTATTATTTGCTTTTGCATGACGTTGAATAACTTGACAAATTCCTCCTCTCATTCCTTTTTCAAAAAACTGAATCATATCAATATCTTTCACTATATCTAATTTTATATTTGTATATTTGAGCATCGCGTTCCAAGATAGCTGTGGTAGGGTGTAGAACCAGGCCGGATCCAATTGATATATTTTTATGCAAAGTGAGCGAAAGGTTTCAAAGACTTCACAAAGCAATATGACATCTGTTTTAATATATAATTCCGTGTATTCTTTTAGTGTTTTAATATTAAAGGTTTTCCAAACTGTCCGAGCGTGAGTATAGTCTAAATCGCTAATATGCTTTTGTGTTAAATCGTTGTAGAATTTTTCTTTTGTCGGCAATTTAGTTTCCTTCAAACGGTCCAGCGAATCAAAGTAATTATAAGGAAACACTCCTTTTCTGGTAAGCAAATCAATTTTTTTTTCATCGTTTATAATTTTGTACATATGGGGAAAAACCTCAATTAGCGGTTGAGTATTATTTTTTAAATTTGTAACCAATGTTTCTAAGCTAGAAGAAAGAAATTTGTAGCTATCGATAAATCTTATTTTAGTCATACACCCTACAAACGTTATGCTAAAACTGATATATTTTTCGGTATTGCTTGGAATTACTGTTACATTTTCACAAAGGCCTAGAAAGGGAATTATAAAATGCGAGTCATAGTTTTGTAAGTTGTGCATAAACACTGGTATAAAATCTGGTTTTCTTGCTCTTAAATTACAGGCATTATGTGCGGCTCCGATAAATTTCCCTGAATAATGACAATGGTGGTGAACGCGATCTTCCATCAGATTGTCTTTTTGACATAACACGCATATATTTGTAGAGGAAAATAATACTTTTTCCTCGTTGCTCAATTCGTTCATCGGAATAGGAAGTATTTCATCGACTTTGGCGACTAACGATCTCAATTTCTCTATAAATGCTTGCATACAATTTTCTCCCGTATATACGAACGGGTCTAAATCAAACATATCTGATTTAACGAGTAAAGAAACTGAAAACGGCACATGCTGATGTACTTGTTTCGTCCAAGAAATCGAAGGATTGGGAGAAGCTGTCGATATCGGAACCAAAAGTGATTCGATATCTGCATATGCTACTATTGGCACTGGCTGTGAGTATTCTACCTGCTTAAATTCAATATTATCTTCTTCTGGGAAAACAGATCGTACGGCTTTATGCTTTTGACAAAATAATTGATGATCCACTAACCGTTCCTTGGCGTTTTGCCCCCTAATATTCACGACTCCTGTTGGAAATTGAGAAAGACACCTTCGACAGATTTCATATGAACGTTTACCAGAAGAGGATATCTGCGAACTTAGTAATCGTGATAAATTTGTAATTAGGCAGTAATGAGTGTTTTCCTCATTTTGAAGATATAAAAGATCAAAAGCTTTGTCATATTCATACTTCTTACTTATTCTTAACGGATATACTTGACACTTTTCATCTAGACCAAAAACATTAATGCTCACATTATTTACAATTTCGAAAGGTGCGATGTCTTTTATTAGAGTCGGGTAGGATATACAATCGAATGAATAGGAAGATTCGATATTTGAATATGCTTCGGGATCATTTAGCCTAATAATTTCACTGAGAATAGCAAAACGAAAACATTCGTCGGTCGACGTGTTTTTTACATTTATTACACAATGTTTATCTTTTATTTGTTTTGGTAATTCAATGAATTTGGCACCTCCTAAGGGTTTATATTTTGTCAAATGTAAACAAATATAATTAGCCGAAGTATACGTCCAGTTTGATCCCTTTGTCTCAAATGATTCTTGTTCGTTAACAACTTTATCGTATACGTTTTTGATAAATTCGTCCAAATCTGTACTTTCATCGATAATTTTGACTTTTGATTTAAAATTAATATCTGTTCTTTCGACAACGGTATTCTCTACCCTTTTCGTATATGTGCATTCTAACATAAAATTTACTTTAATATTTTTCCACTCTTTAAGATAGGATTTTATTAAATTTAATATCACATATTTTTTACTGTATAAAAATTCTTGAGATGTTCTACTCTTATCGTCGTTTGGAATATAAACATCTTCGACTTGGTTTCCTAAACAACTTTTGATAATTCCATTTTCCTGAGCTACGGCCGATTCTCTCCACCGCTTATCGAAAATAGTGTACTTTTTCTTTTTCTTTTTCACCGGTTCCGGTGATCCGTTCATATTAAATGTTTGATTGCGACTGAAGGCTGTGCAATTCGGAATATGGCGTTTGTAATTATATGCCTTGGTGAACTCTTTACTACAACCTTTACAATAATAAAACAACCATTTACATTGGTGTCTATGAGTTGGCAAAAGCAACCCACACCGAGAACATAAAAACATATTATTTTTTATTAACTAATTTAGTCTTATGAAATAATAGTATAAATTATAAAATTCTAATGTTAAATTATTTATAAATTATTATTAAATTAAATTTAATATGTGTTACGAAGAAATATATATATATATATATATATATATATATATATATATATGTTTAGACAAATTAAGTTTTTAATTTTTATATAATAACCTCCTTTTTTAAAAATTTTGCAGTCTTACAGTGAGTATGTCTTTTAGTTTATTTAAAAACCCTAATTTATCATATAACTTTAAATCATTAACTTTATTTAAAAGCTTTAGATTGATTAAGTATTGTATAAACATGTAAAGAAAATAAAAAAAAAAAAACAATCCTATACAAATGTAATTTGATACGCGTTCTTTTTTTTCCCTTCATATATCATTTTTAGCGTTCCTGCAAAACGAATATATAATAAACATAAACATGTAACTAATTATGCTTTTATTAAATAAACAGAAAAATTACATACCTTTATAATTTATTAGTTCTTCCGCTGAAAAACATTGTATATATCGTTTCGGTAAAAATGTTCGTATATCTTCTCCTCCTTCCTCAGCTTCTATAACAGCTTCAATAGCATCTCCATATTCTGTTTGCTTCTTTGTTAACGTTTTAATTTTGTAAATAGTTTTTACCTCCAACTCACTTATACTTTTGTATGCAATATTATTGCCAATATTGTTCAACTTCTTTGCAAGCGACATCTGCAATTATTACACACATCTGTATCTAGCTTCTAGCTCATCCAACATTGAGAATATTTATTGTGAAAGTTACAAAAAGACGTACTCACTGTAAAGACTCCAATAGAGATCGAGACGAGAGAGTGAAAATGAATGTGACTAAAACAAATAGAAGTTCGCCCTTTTATATTTTGGGAGTGGGGGAAGTGATCTTAATGCTATGATTGTAAGTAATTAGCATTTGTACGTCATGTTCTCCTTTACAGCTGACTACGATGACTGTTTTAAATTAGTCGGGTAAAAAGGTCTGTTTCGACCCAGCTTCGTGAAGAAAATGGCGGTGCCCATGATTTTCATTAGTATGTCCTATTCGGAGAATTTAGAGAGGACGATACGCAATTCTGTAGTACTCTGATAAAATGCTTGATGTATGTTCCTTTAATCACCAGTCAGGCCACCCTGCCTTTAATAATTAGACAAAACGACGTCCGCAACAGCTGACGTGAATAATCATTTTCATCTTAACAATAATAATTGCAACAATTCCCACTCCCATATGTAGCTTTAATGGAGAGCATGCGGGAGCTAATTTAGCTCGTCTTGTTTAGAATATTCGGAATACGCAGCTGACTGATTCTCATTTCAAAGTACAATATTAAAAAGATACTCTAATTAATTATACAACTCACATACCTTATTAGTCTGTCTTCTCATTATTTCCTTGTCTTGAACATAGATGAGTCATAGATGCGGGGCTAAACCCCGCCCTCGCCCCCCGCCCGCCCCCACCCCTGCCCTAGCAGAAGCCGAATATACTAATTAGATCAAATCTCGTCGAACAAGTGTAACCACCATGAGTCAGAGATGATGTGCGGGTAAAAGCAAACCCTGCCCCTTCCTGTACCACCCCCCCGCCCGCCTTAATTTCCCCACCCCGCCCAGCCCTAGGATCTAGCTCTTGCTCAACCCGCATGACCTATACTACTCTCAAGAAGTTATTGGATACGATCAGGTGAAGAAGGCTGTGGGATTAACATGTAGAAGACGGTTACCCATCCATAGGTGTATGGTTTTTAAAATTCGGCAATCTGCAGGATTTATTTTAGAAGAGTAGTGATTCTCAAGAAGTTATTGGATACGATCAGGTGAAGAAGGCTGTGGGATTAACATGTAGAAGACGGTTACCCATCCTTAGGTGTATGGTTTTTAAAATTCGGCAGTCTGCAGGATTTATTTTAGAAGAGTAGTGATTCTCAAGAAGTTATTGGATACGATCAGGTGAAGAAGGCTGTGGGATTAACATGTAGAAGACGGTTACCCATCCTTAGGTGTATGGTTTTTAAAATTCGGCAGTCTGCAGGATTTATTTTAGAAGAGTAGTGATTCTCAAGAAGTTATTGGATACGATCAGGTGAAGAAGGCTGTGGGATTAACATGTAGAAGACGGTTACCCATCCATAGGTGTATGGTTTTTAAAAGTCGGCAGTCTGCAGGATTTATTTTAGAAGAGTAGTGATTCTCAAGAAGTTATTGGATACGATCAGGTGAAGAAGGCTGTGGGATTAACATGTAGAAGACGGTTACCCATCCATAGGTGTATGGTTTTTAAAATTCGGCAGTCTGCAGGATTTATTTTAGAAGAGTAGTGATTCTCAAGAAGTTATTGCATACGATCAGGTGAAGAAGGCTGTGGGATTAATATGTAGAAGACGGTTACCCAACCTTAGGTGTATGGTTTTTAAAATTCGGCAGTCTACAGGATTTATTTTAGAAGAGTAGTGATTCTCAAGAAGTTATTGGATACGATCAGGTGAAGAAGGCTGTGGGATTAACATGTAGAAGACGGTTACCCATCCATAGGTGTATGGTTTTTAAAATTCGGCAATCTGCAGGATTTATTTTAGAAGAGTAGTGATTCTTAAGAAGTTATTGGATACGATCAGGTGAAGAAGTCTGTGGGATTAACATGTAGAAGACGGTTACCCATCCATAGGTGTATGGTTTTTAAAATTTGGCAGTCTGCAGGATTTATTTTAGAAGAGTAGTGATTCTCAAGAAGTTATTGGATACGATCAGGTGAAGAAGGCTGTGGGATTAACATGTAGAAGACGGTTACCCATCCTTAGGTGTATGGTTTTTAAAATTCGGCAGTCTGCAGGATTTATTTTAGAAGAGTAGTGATTCTCAAGAAGTTATTGGATACGATCAGGTGAAGAAGGCTGTGGGATTAACATGTAGAAGACGGTTACCCATCCTTAGGTGTATGGTTTTTAAAATTCGGCAGTCTGCAGGATTTATTTTAGAAGAGTAGTGATTCTCAAGAAGTTATTGGATACGATCAGGTGAAGAAGGCTGTGGGATTAACATGTAGAAGACGGTTACCCATCCTTAGGTGTATGGTTTTTAAAATTCGGCAGTCTGCAGGATTTATTTTAGAAGAGTAGTGATTCTCAAGAAGTTATTGGATACGATCAGGTGAAGAAGGCTGTGGGATTAACATGTAGAAGACGGTTACCCATCCATAGGTGTATGGTTTTTAAAATTCGGCAGTCTGCAGGATATATTTTAGAAGAGTAGTGATTCTCAAGAAGTTATTGGATACGATCAGGTGAAGAAGGCTGTGGGATTAACATGTAGAAGACGGTTACCCATCCTTAGGTGTATGGTTTTTAAAATTCGGCAGTCTGCAGGATTTATTTTAGAAGAGTAGTGATTCTCAAGAAGTTATTGGATACGATCAGGTGAAGAAGGCTGTAGGATTAACATGTAGAAGACGGTTACCCATCCTTAGGTGTATGGTTTTTAAAATTCGGCAGTCTTCAGGATTTATTTTAGAAGAGTAGTGATTCTCAAGAAGTTATCTGATACGATCAGGTGAAGAAGGCTGTGGGATTAACATGTAGAAGACGGTTACCCATCCATAGGTGTATGGTTTTTAAAAGTCGGCAGTCTGCAGGATTTATTTTAGAAGAGTAGTGATTCTCAAGAAGTTATTGGATACGATCAGGTGAAGAAGGCTGTGGGATTAACATGTAGAAGACGGTTACCCATCCTTAGGTGTATGGTTTTTAAAATTCGGCAGTGTGCAGGTTTTATTTTAGAAGAGTAGTGATTCTCAAGAAGTTATTGGATACGATCAGGTGAAGAAGGCTGTTGGATTAACATGTAGAAGACGGTTACCCATCCATAGGTGTATGGTTTTTAAAATTCGGCAGTCTGCAGGATTTATTTTAGAAGAGTAGTGATTCTCAAGAAGTTATTGGATACGATCAGGTGAAGAAGGCTGTGGGATTAACATGTAGAAGACGGTTACCCATCCATAGGTGTATGGTTTTTAAAATTCGGCAGTCTGCAGGATTTATTTTAGAAGAGTAGTGATTTTCAAAAAGTTGTTGCTAATCAGAAGCTTTTATTAATTTCTACTTTTGGGATTGATATTACCGTCTGAATGAGATAATTGGGAACACTGAATAATTCTTAAAGAAAATTTAATGCTGATTTCAAAAATGTAATGAATCGTTGAAAAAATGTGTACAATCAGAGGAATTTAGAGTTGTACTACAAAAAACACGGTTTTCTCTGAAATAAACTTTAGAATGGCATGTTTCTAGAACAGAGTTAGATAGAAATGTGTGGTTGGTAGTGTTGTACTACATTATTGTCTAGTTTCTCCCCCTGAAGGATTGTCATTAACTTCAGGGGGGGGGGGTATTTCCGGGGTATGGAATACTAACAATTTAGAACTTAGAATAGCCAACTAGGACGCTATTACGCCTAAAATAAAATATGTTTTATGAACTAAGTTATATCATTTAATTTATTTTTAGAGGTTTTATGAAATTTCGGGGGGATTGCAACCCCCTCCCCTTTTATACGCCCATATTCCCAAGTACCTCTTACATCACTGGTAGTTCCTCAGGGTACACCAGATCTCATTATAGATAGCTGTTACTTCTTCATATAACAAAATCAACTTTAAGTCACAATTCGGGAATCAAATAATCAATGAAAATATCATACAAAGAAATACAAATTATTATTGTTTTTTTAAGATTAAAGAGTAAGTAAATAAAATAAGTATATACATAGGCCTGGACAGGATAAGGAAATAAACTTTACAAAATAAATAATTGGTAATGGAAAATATGCAAAAGACATAGAATTTAAATTGAATTAGAGCCTTCTGCTCAAATTCAGGAACATAAATATGCTTTAGGTCCACCCGACAAACCTATGTAATGTACTCTATAACATACAGTCTTTTTTGTAACATTTTTTTTCAATTTGGTCATGGATAAAGCATATTTGTACTAAAAAAAAAACAAAAAAAAACCAAAAAAAAAAAAAAAAGTTTTAATAAAGATCTACCTTAATAGCGCAACAGAAATATAAACTAAATGTTCAGCCCCATACCGTCCCTAGACACATCTAGAATAACCTGGATGCCTGCCAAGGTCAGAATCTAGAGGTCAGAGCAACGTACTGACCACATTATCTCCCTAGTTGACCGAATGATTGTGACGTTAGAAATCGCAGACTCGGGAACTAGACCCAGGAGTTTTACCATTTCGAAGAGAGACCTTCCCTTCCGTCCTCAGAGATTCTATCCCAGACTACGACATAATAAAACGCTGAGTGAAGGGTTCCTCGCTGTAAGGGCCCTTTAAGCCCCTCGCCCACCCCCGGGCCTCTCTGGGCCCCCGTCCTCTTCAGAGGCCCATCCTCTACTTCCGTCTTGAGGACACGAAAAGCCCCGTCCTCTCATTCCTAGGTCTACCCTTCCTATCTGAGTCTATCTTCCACTAAGAACTTCTTAGCTGATAATTTATTTAGGAATCGGTTTATTTAATAATACACCAATCATTCAGCAATTTTCCTCTTTCTGTACATAGTAACCTTCTGTAAAGAGTGTATTTATTGGGAAACATGATGGATTAATACATTTTAGGAAATTATACCCTCTCCGAGAGAGAGAGAGAGAGAGAGAGAGAGAGAGAGAGAGAGAGAGAGAGAGAGAGAGAGAGAGAGAGAGAGAGAGAGAGAGATAGAGAGTGTGTGTGAGAGAGAGAGAGAGAATTGGCCTATATTAAGGACCCCTAAGAGGGTCGGTTTGCTTCAATGAAGTGATGACTTCTCTAAGAATGATTTAGTCGGAACTGTTCCCGGAAGAGAAGGATGCGTCGCGTCACGCAGGCTAGAACTAGCTGTAATCGTCGCTAATTCGTCGGCTCTTGACAGAGTATACCACACCAACCAACACAAGAAGCAGTCACCAATTGTCCTCGTTCTTACAGAGGTGACTGTGTGGGCGAACTTCATCCATCTCCCTCTAGGGAACGCTAGGGACGAACTCTGCCCTAAGATATGGATCATGGTTAAAGCTCCTATTAAGTCTATTAAAGCCGGCCGATCACGTTCCGATTTGCAGTACGACTTGTGGGCTTTCTTAAGTCAGATGGTGAATGAGCTTGCTGGATTGTTGGATGTCTAGCTGGACGAGTCGGAACATTTAGAGGGACGACTCCAAGGTCCGATATCCGACTGGCGACGGAGTTGGATCAAAGTCGTCCAACTTAACGCAGTCACTGCTTGACCTTCGGTCTGCACTCGATACATTTGTACGTACACAGTCCTGAAAACAGACTAGGACTAAAGTTGGATCGCTAGTAGGATAGCAAGTCGGAGTCGACTATGGAACTAGTAGTCCTACTAAGTCGTACTGCAAATCGGAACGTAAATCGCCTGCTTTAGAAAGCTCATGGATCCCATCCGCTCAATCCATCGTCTGGTCTTTACTCCGTCCTGATGATTTCGTTACTGGCTTATTACTATAACATATTTCGAAAAAACATGTTATACATATCTAATCTAATTTAGAGCGGACATATTATTACTTCTCCACTTGGCTGATGTTCTGAGAAAAGGCCCAAACCATTGGAATATCCTGACGAAGATCAATCCACTGCAGACAGTTATAGGCCTATTTGGTTATTGGGTTTCAACTCCAGATCACCAACCTGGGTCAGACATAGGTTTATTCAGTGTCAATCGACTCAAGAGAGCAATTAAGAGACCGAATCTTATCGACTTTGAGAGGTGATAATCCCCACTTGTACCATATTCAAATATTGCAGAATTCATTACTACAAATTATGCAAGGTATTGAATATCTTCATATGGAACCTTGAAGTAGGAAGTTTATTCGGTGTCAATCAACTCAAGAGAGGAATTAAGAGATGGAATCTTAGATGAAGTGCACCAAATATCATGAGAACAGTGTTTAGCTGCAATTTATCAAGTCAGTGCTAGATGTAATGATTACGTATCTCCAAGACGACAAACATTTAATAACTAAACTAAATAGATGATAACTTAAAAAAAATATTAATAAATAAAATGACCCATTATCTCCTCGTCTATTATTATTATTATTATTTATTTTAGTTGTTCGCAGCTATAGCGAATCAACTGCTTCAACAGAATAAATACAAGTACACAAGATATTCATGTTTTGCCATGTGTAGAAGTTGACTTTAATTTCTCACACAGTTGTATTTATATCTCATTTATGTGGAATAAAGTAAAATAAAGCAGGTCAAATCAAATGAAGTAAAATATTAGAAAAATTAAATAAATAGGGTTTAGATTAAGTTATAAAGGTTTACTTTTTTAAGATAGTCCAATAGCTGTCCTATGTAGTGACTGTCATCTGTAAGTAGTTCATGTATGTTGTGTGGGAGGGTATCATTTTGTCTCAGTCTACAGTCAGTCAGGATGTGTTTAATGGTGAGAGTTGTATTACAGTATTGACATGTTGGTCTGTCTTGTCTAGTCATAAGGTAAGAGTGAGTCAGTCGTGAATGGCCTATCCTTAGCCGGCACAGGACGACTTCTTCTCGTCTGTTACTTCTGCTGCTTGAAGGCCATTCATGAATTGTGTCTTTAATCTCTCGTAACTTATTATTTGTTGTCCTGTACCATGTCTCCTGCCATCTTTTTGTAATTATTGTCTTGGCCTCTGTCAATAAGTCCTGGTACGTTGAGTCCTGAATGTCTAGTTGGTCTTTTCGTGCTGCAAGTTTTGCTTGTATGTCTACTTCAGTACTAGGAGCAATGTCTTCGTGGCCAGGTAGCCAGTACATCGTTATAGGTTTGTTCAGTAGTGAAAGTTTGTTAAATATATGTATCGTTAAAGGATTGTCACTGTAAATATCCTGTAATGTTAGTAATGTGCTCAGTGAGTCAGTGCAGATTGTTATGTTTTTGTGGTCAGTAGTAGGTATATTGTCTAATGCAAGTAGAACAGCGTGGAGTTCAGCTGAGTAGGAACTTGTCATTTGTGGTAGCCTCGACGTTATGATTTTTTCTCCCACTACAGCAGCTGCTCCGGTTCCCTCCACTGATTTCGATCCGTCAGTGTAGATGAAAAAGGTATCTGTGTTTTCCGTCAGTCGTGAGTAAAATGTGTTTTTGTAAAGATGTCTGGATGTTGGGTCGGTTTTGTTGAATTTCGTCAGTTCTAAGTCAATTTTTAAACGGCTTTTTGTCCACGGTATGTAAGTCGAATCAGGTTTTTGTAGAGGTATAGTATGTTGTAGGTCAGAGTTATATGTTAGGAATCTAACATGAAGGGGACGTTGTCTGCTTGCATAACGTTGATATAGATCTAAATAGGTTTGCTGTATTGAATTTGGAGTACATGGACTATTTAGAAACTTGCTTTTCAAAACAAACTTTACACAGTTGAACATACGTCTGAGCTCCAATGGTGGTTCTCCACTTTCTGCAAAGAGACTTACGGTTGGACTTGACCTAAATGCACCAATTGCAAGACGTAGACCTGTTGTGTGTATTGGGTCCAATATTTTCAGTGTGCTGGTTCTGGCAGACGAATACACTACACTCCCATAATCCAGTAGAGACCTGGTATATGCTCGGTAGAATGTTAGCATGAGACGTCTGTCTGCTCCCCATTCAGTATTGCCAAGAATCCTTAATAGATGCAGAGATTTCTTACATCTATTAACGAGTTCCTTCAGATGGGGTACCCAGGTGAGTCTGCTGTCAAATATTAGTCCTAGGAATTTGAGTGTGTTTGTTGCGTTGATTACTTTATTGCCTAAGTATAAGTCAATTTTTGGTATATGTCTTTTTCTTGTAAATATCGTATAGTGTGTTTTAATTGTTGAGAAATGTAGTCCGTTAGTAACGCTCCATTTTTCTAGATTTGCTATGTTTTGTTGAATTACATCTTTGGCATTGTCAATATTTCTTGTTTTAATATATATAAGCAAATCATCTACGTAAAGGCAATAACGCACCGGTGGAGTGATATGTTCTCGTACGGTGTCTATAGCTATTTTAAAGAATGTTGTGCTAAGTACGCTTCCCTGTGGGACGCCATTTTCTTGCAGGAATTCATTAGACAACGAGTTACCTATTTTCACTCTGAATGTTCTATTCGATAGAAAATTAATAACAAAATTCAAGAAATTTCCATGAATATTCCAATCAGATAATTTAGAAACGATTGTCCTACGCCAAACTGTATCATATGCTTTTTCAATATCAAAGGATACGGCTAGTATTGATTCTTTTTTAATAAAAGCATTTAGGATTTCACTTTCTAACCTCACAATGTGGTCCATGGTTGAATGATTTTGCCTGAATCCACACTGATAATTAGACAGAAGTTGATTCTTTTCAAGAAACCATAGTAGCCTTTTATTCAGAATTCTTTCAAATAGCTTACAGATACAGTTGGTAAGGGCTATCGGCCGATAATTGCTGCAGAGCGTTTGATCCTTATTAGGTTTTGGGATGGGCACAATCATTGCTTCCTTCCAGCTTTCTGGATATATTCCAGTAATATAAGCTTTGTTGAATAGGTCCAACAGAGTAGACAAACCTGCTGCTGGTAGCTTTTTCAATATTCTATAACAAATTCCATCGCTGCCGGGGGCTGTGTACTTGATACGTGATAGAATGAGTGTTAATTCGTTCATCGTGAGGGGTTCGTTAAGTGGGTGCGTCTGATGAGGTATTATGTTGAGAGGAATTCTTTCTAGACAGTTTTTATAATTTAATGATTCGATTGATAATTTAGAATTTCCGGAAATTTCACTAAAATGTTGGCCAAAAATATTGCTAATTTCTACCGGAGATGTAATGATGGTATTATTGTAATTTAGTGCGGCAATTGGAGATCGGTATTTTTTGTGTAATATTTTATTAATATTAGCCCAAATAACTTTTTGAGGCGTGCTTTTGTTAATAGATGTTAGAAACTCTATCCAGCATTTCTTTTTGCTGGTTCTTATAATATATTGTGCCCTCGCCTTTTTACGTTTGTATTCCTGCAAGAAAGTGTTACACGGGTTATTGTTGAACTGCCGAAGTGCTTTTCTCCGTTCAGAAACTGCTATTTTGCATTCATCATTCCACCAGGGAACTGGTTTTTTCTTGTATGTAGTTGGTGTCTTCTGTATTGACGCATCTGCCGCTGTTTTAATTAATGAAGTAAAAGAACCAATATCACCTAAACATGACTGGTCTATAAGAGTTAAAATTAAATTTTGAAATTTTTCCCAGTCTGCACTTTTAAAATTGTATCGAGGTATAGAATGAAAATTAATTTGGATTGTATCGAGGGTTATCATTATTGGAAAATGGTCACTTCCAAAGGAGTCAGAGCTGACTTCCCAGGAGAAATGTGTGAATATTCTTGGTGAGCTCACAGATACGTCAATGTTAGTATATGTTCCAGTACGGGGGCATAAATGTGTTGGTCGGTTAGTGTTAAGGGGAAGAAGATCGTGTTGTTCAAGTATAGTTTGTATTATATGTCCTCTAGTGTTAGTGGTCTGTGCTCCCCACATTCTGCTCTCAGAATTAATATCTCCTACCAAGAGTAGTGGTTGCGGGAGTTGTGTTATGAGATCGTGTAATGCATGTACGTCAATAGGTTCACCTGGTGGAAGATAAATGCTACAGACAGTAACTTTGAACGGTATATACACCACAGCAGCAACTGCTTGAAGTGTAGTCAGCAGCCGTACAGGTTCGCTGTGAATACAATCTTTAACATAGATACAGACACCGCCGCATGCTCTACCTCCTTGCGTATAGTCCTTAAAATAGGAATTATAGCCTCGTAAGGTGATTTGCTTACCTGGAGCGGTGTGTGTTTCTTGTAGTGCAATTATGTTGAATGTCTTGGTCTCGTCTTGCATAAAAGTCTGCAGATCAGCAAAGTGCCTTTTGATACCGTTAATATTCCATTGGAGCACCGACATAGTTATCTAAAAAATATAAATACCAATGAGTGAGAATTGCCATTACAAGTACAAAGTAGAACGTTAAAGAAGTATTTTCCGTTGAGTGGTTCGGAGTCATGCCTTCTTTTTATTCCCCTTTTCTCCTCCTTTATCCTTTGGAAGTCTTGTTGTTCGTTTATTAACAAAAAGACTATTAACAAAAAGACTCGTGGATTAATCACTCTTCTATTTTTGAATCGGCGCGCAAACACTCGCGTCGCTTCTAAAGCATTACCGTTGCAGAAACCGTTCAAGAAAACTATATCAGCATCAAGAAATTGAATTTTAGTAATCGGTTTCTTGAAATAATTCGCAATGACAATATTTTTCCGTTAAAAATTTAAATAAGTAAGTAGAAACAGTGAAAACTTGTTTGTTTCTTGTTTTACGATTTTCTCCTAAACAAGCAAAAAACGAGCAAATCCCTAGAGAACTTTTTGTGTTAGTTTTTCGACCCCCTACACGCTCCTTAAGTTTTGCCATTTAAAATCGGGACGTCCAGTATATGTAACGATTAGAATAAAATACCTATTTTATAAACAGACATCAAAGGTTTTGCGATATTCGTATATTTTCCTTAATATCTCCAAAACAGTTAAGAAATCGTCGTAAATACAATACAACTATTTAAAAGATTAATAAATTCTCTAGAAAAAAGGTTCTGAAGCAATTTTCGACGGGGCAATGTCAGTCGGAGAAATAACTGCTTGAAACTTAGAAAGTGTTAGTTTTGTTCTTTCGAACGTTTTTTTTTTTTGTTTTCAGTCATTAGTTGTGTTTTTTTATATGTATATACAGTGAAACCTCCCTATAACGGACACCTCTGGGAGAACCAAAGTCGTCCACTATAGAGAGGTGTCTGCTATACAGAGGGGTTGGTCCAGATGGATACGTGATGTATATATATACAGTGAAACCTCTCTATAACGGACACCTCTGGGAGAACCAATGTTGTCTACTGTAGAGAGGTGTCCGCTATACAGAGGGGTTGGTCCAGATGGATACGTGATGTATATATATACAGTGAAACCTCCCTACAACGGACACCTCTGGGAGAACCAATGTTGTCTACTGTAGAGAGGTGTCCGCTATACAGAGGGGTTGGTCCAGATGGATACGTGATGTATATATATACAGTGAAACCTCCCTACAACGGACACCTCTGGGAGAACCAATGTTGTCTACTGTAGAGAGGTGTCCGCTATACAGAGGGGTTGGTCCAGATGGATACGTGATGTATATATATACAGTGAAACCTCCCTATAACGGGCACCTCTGGGAGAACCAATGTTGTCTACTGTAGAGAGGTGTCCGCTATACAGAGGGGTTGGTCCAGATGGATACGTGATGTATATATATACAGTGAAACCTCCCTATAACGGGCACCTCTGGGAGAACCAATGTTGTCTACTGTAGAGAGGTGTCCGCTATACAGAGGGGTTGGTCCAGATGGATACGTGATGTATATATATACAGTGAAACCTCCCTACAACGGACACCTCTGGGAGAACCAATGTTGTCTACTGTAGAGAGGTGTCTGCTATACAGAGGGGTTGGTCCAGATGGATACGTGATGTATATATATACAGTGAAACCTCCCTATAACGGACACCTCTGGGAGAACCAATGTTGTCTACTGTAGAGAGGTGTCCGCTATACAGAGGGGTTGGTCCAGATGGATACGTGATGTATATATATACAGTGAAACCTCCCTATAACGGGCACCTCCGGGAGAACCAATGTTGTCTACTGTAGAGAGGTGTCCGCTATACAGAGGGGTTGGTCCAGATGGATACGTGATGTATATATATACAGTGAAACCTCCCTACAACGGACACCTCTGGGAGAACCAATGTTGTCTACTGTAGAGAGGTGTCCGCTATACAGAGGGGTTGGTCCAGATGGATACGTGATGTATATATATACAGTAAAACCTCCCTATAGCTGACACCTCTGGGAGAACCAATGTTGTCTACTATAGAGAGGTGTCCGCTATACAGAGGGGTTGGTCGAGATGGATATGTGATGTATATATATACAGTGAAACCTCCCTATAGCTGACACCTCTGGGAGAACCAAAGTTGTCTACTATAGAGAGGTGTCCGCTATACAGAGGGGTTGGTCGAGATGGATACGTGATGTATATATATACAGTGAAACCTCCCTACAACGGACACCTCTGGGAGAACCAATGTTGTCCACTATAGAGAGGTGTCCGCTATACAGAGGGGTTGCTCCAGATGGATACGTGATGTATATATATACAGTGAAACCTCCCTACAACGGACACCTCTGGGAGAACCAATGTTGTCTACTGTAGAGAGGTGTCCGCTATACAGAGGGGTTGGTCCAGATGGATACGTGATGTATATATATACAGTGAAACCTCCCTACAACGGACACCTCTGGGAGAACCAATGTTGTCTACTGTAGAGAGGTGTCCGCTATACAGAGGGGTTGGTCCAGATGGATACGTGATGTATATATATACAGTGAAACCTCCCTACAACGGACACCTCTGGGAGAACCAAAGTTGTCTACTGTAGAGAGGTGTCCGCTATACAGAGGGGTTGGTCCAGATGGATACGTGATGTATATATATACAGTGAAACCTCCCTACAACGGACACCTCTGGGAGAACCAAAGTTGTCTACTGTAGAGAGGTGTCCGCTATACAGAGGGGTTGGTCCAGATGGATACGTGATGTATATATATACAGTGAAACCTCCCTACAACGGACACCTCTGGGAGAACCAATGTTGTCTACTGTAGAGAGGTGTCCGCTATACAGAGGGGTTGGTCCAGATGGATACGTGATGTATATATATACAGTGAAACCTCCCTACAACGGACACCTCTGGGAGAACCAAAGTTGTCTACTGTAGAGAGGTGTCCGCTATATAGAGGGGTTGGTCCAGATGGATACGTGATGTATATATATACAGTGAAACCTCCCTACAACGGACACCTCTGGGAGAACCAATGTTGTCCACTATAGAGAGGTGTCTGCTATACAGAGGGGTTGGTCCAGATGGATACGTACCGAATTTGTACATTTAATTCATGTTTTAATTAACCATTTAATAATTACCCAGAACAAGTTTTTTTAAGTATATAGAAAGAAATTCAATAAGCATAAACTTATAAAAAAAAATAATTAAAAATATTTTCAGGCGTATATCCAAAGAGTAATGATGGAAGCTTGGTTTCCCACTGAGTAACTGTTTCCGCATTCACCGATGCCGATTCTCCACAAATGGCTCTAAATGAAATTTTGTGCCTGCCACGAAATTTTTCCAGCCATCCATTGGAAGCTTTAAATTCAGAATAGCCCAACTGTCCAGCTATCTCTAGTGCTTTTCCTGGATCATAGGACCTGATATGGGAATGTTTTGAACACGCACTCTTTTAAACCATTCCAGTGTAGCGAGACCGATTGTAAATCCGTGTCCGGTTCTTAGTTCTTGGGCAACATGTTTGTCACAATTTTCCGTCCATTTCTGCAAAATTTCATCTTTCTTTTTCAATATTTCTGCTGCTAGTGTTCTCCCTATAGTAGATAGAAAGTAGGGTTTCTGGCGCAGTCTTCAAAATTCCCTATTTCCCCGAAAAAACCTGATCGTCGATTTTTGTAGGATTTTTCATTTTTATCTCAAACATCTAATTTTTTTAAAAAATATACATTTTCTAACATATTTCTTTAAAACCTAACAAATAAAAAAAAATACATATTTTTAACATATTTCTTTAAAACGATACAAAATTGGGATCACCCCCAAAAAGTAAAAATATTATATAATTAATTTAATTATTATTTCCATTTGTTACAAATGTATTTATTTCTTAACATGAGGAAAACATTGGAATAATTTAAAAGGTCATTTGTAGAGATGCAATCTAGCTTCAGTTTCCCTTGTACATACGTCACATGACCTCGGATTGCTCGAGCTCGAACAATGTCCTTGGATTGCTCGGCTCCAAACAATACTGCACAGTTTTTCCTCGTTGTGATTAATTTCTCTTGATTGTATTTTTTACATCCATTCTTTTTTTATATTGGGATATAACTGGAACATATTTTCTATTTCTTTCTTCTTTTCATACATTGCATTTACTACTACTACACTACTACTACTACTACTACTACACTACACTACTACTACTACTACTACTACTACTAGTACACTACTACTACTACTACTACTACTACTACTACTACTACTACTACTACTACTACTACTACTAGTACACTACTACTACTACTACTACTACTACTACTACTACTACTACTACTAACACTACTGGATACACTAGTACTACTACTACTACTACTACTACTACTACTACTACTACTACTACCACACTACACTAACACTACTACACTAGTAACACTACTACTCTTTTTTTAACTCCATCGAAGTCTTTCTTAGATTCTTCTAGAATTTTTATTAATGTATTTGAATCCTTAATAATTTTATCTATTTTATAATTCATGATCGCTCTACACTAAACTCAACGGACTCCCGAGAACTACTGACGGTTGTTATCATGTTGTTTTATCCTCCTCCTATTTCAAGGGTAGAGGAAAAATGAACAAGTTCTATCATCTATTCTGAGAACATACTTTGTCTATTATCTGTACTGCTAACATACTAAACTTCTAATATATCGTTTTTAAGAAAATCGTATCTAATTTTTTTCTCGGATAAAATAACCACGTATATATTTGTACCTCCAGGAACTACATTATGAAAATCAACATTCAGAATAATATTATTTTTACTATTTGAAATATTAATTGGTCCTTTTCTAACATCTATTACATATAAAGGTCTATTTTTTATGAAATCATCAGGACCATAAAGCATATTCATATTTCCGATATAACACCTTTTATAATCTTTATACATATCATATAATAATGAATAATTGTTCTCTTTAATATTTAAATTTAACATTTCTTCCGGATAATATGTTTCATTAATTTTAACTCTAATATTTTTAACATCAACATGGTCAAATTTAGAAGGATCTTTCTTTTGATCATTTCTTCTCGATGTTTGGAATCCTACAATTATGAATTTCGGTTTATCAATGTTCCTATAAATATTAGTTATATCAAAACTTAAATTTGATCCCATAATACCAGTTTTTTCAATACACTCCCAAGTTTTAAATACAAATTCTTGTGTTCCACCAAACTTGTCCATCTCATTAATTAATTCAATTTTTGAAGGTGTTGAATACTCTATGATAGGAACACGTAAATAAAAATCAGTTATTGTAATTTTACCTGTAGGTGCATAAGACTTTCCATCTGCTTGAAGTGATAGAAAAATCCCGTCATCATCAGTGTTTCTAAGAAATGTTATTAAAAATCCTCCTTTGTATATTGGTATGTTTATACCTCCAAAATATCCTAATCCTAAATCGTTTAAGGTTCCACAATAATTAAATTTTCCATATTTATGATCACATTTCACTGCACCATTCATTTTAGACAAAGTTTCATCTTGAGACAGTGATATCGTATGTTTTACAGTACTTATAATACCTGGATCTTCAATTCTATCAATTAATTTGTTATGTTTTTTTACTTCTATACTTCGAAATAAGAAAGGAATAAAATTATCTATTAATTTAGTTCCCGAATTCATACCATAGTGTTCACCATCTTTGGCATTGAAAGAACCTGAAATAACAAACTGAAAATGGGAACTTAAAAAATTATCACCAACATCGATTAAGAATTCTATTCTCTGATTTTCTTTATTAAAATTCAATTCGGTATTATTCGATGGGAAAAAATGTTTAAATTGTTGTTTTTCTATATTAGGATTATATTTTGAATACATCTCCATTTATTAAGATAAAAAATCGTTATAATTTAAAAACTAGTTTATAATTATTAGACCCCGTCTCAGTGACGAGGTTTGAAAATTTAAAAAACATAATTTATTAATGAAGGTACAGTATCAACATTAAATCTATTTTTATAATATTTCGAAAATTCTTCATAATGTTCTTGTTTAAATTCATTTGATATATCAGTTCTTTCGAAAATTATTATCCAATTAACCAAATGTTTATATTTTATTAAAGTATCTGGAGAAAACTTTTGATAAAAAGACATAATGTTCCAATCAAATAATGAGTAATAAAACTCGATCTTTTGTTCATCGATTTTCTGATATCTCGAAATGATTTTCCAATCTATTTTATTTGAAAACATTCCTAATTCTTCTAATTTAAACGGATGGTATTGTGAAACAAGTTTCCAATTTAATTTATTCTGAAATACAATTAAAAATTCTGTTGTTAAACCAGGAAATGAAGATATTTCATCCCAATCATTATTTTGTGTTGTCTCCATTTATTAAGAAAAAAAATTAATTCTTTTTTAATATTTCTACTTCTGTATCAATTTTTTCATTTAGTGATGAGTCTAAAACATCACTAAATGTATCAATTTTTTCATTTAGTGATGTTATAGACTCTTCTTCCCTATCAATTTTTTCATACTCTGACATTTTTACTCTTCTTCTTTTCATTATCTTTTTTTCCAGTTCTTCTATTTTATTGTTTAAATCTTTCAAAAATTGTTCTACTTGTGGGTAATAACTATCATATAAAGTGTCAGAAAATGTTTGAAGATGTTTTTCTAACTCTGTTTCTGTCAAATATTCTTCCATTTTGTTCTTTATATCACTATCAACTTGTACTGGTATAACATCACTAATTAAATCCTGAGTGAGTTTTTTCATCTTTTCATCTAAATCTTCTTTAGTTGTATATTCAAATAATTTCTCATCGATGATCTCTTCAAATTCTTTTGTATCAGTTGTTCTTTTATCTCTTTTATTTTCATTAATTGCCTTCTCTATCATCGTTTTCACTTGTTTCATAATAACTACATCATTATTATCTCTTCCTTCTGAAACACTGACAAGTCTTTTTTTATTAAAACCAATATAACTTTTAGTAAATGTAAACAATGAACCGATAATTTCATCAACTTTTACTTTTAATTCATTCTTTAATTTATTATTAAAATCATTTTTTAAATCATTCTTTAATTTATTTTCATCATCTTTTAATTTTGTTTGGAATGTTGAGAATTCTGTTCTAAAAGAATTTGAAAGTTCATTTACAATATCACTTTTTAATTTCGTTTCATCAATATCGCCAGATTCCGGAAAAACAATTTGATTTCCTAAAACATCAAATTTTAAAATAACTCTTGAATAAGATTCCATTTCTTTCTATTTATTATATTTAAAATTTCATTAAAATCCATATCTTTAGAAAAGAATTTAAGAACTAACAAACATAAATGTCCACAAATAGGTGGATCATTAATTTCTTGAAGTCTGTCTTCATTATATATTAAATTATCTTTTCCCAAATATATAACTAATTCCTTTGATGGATGTAAGTTTCCATATGAATTAAAATAATATTTTTTATTTCCATTTTTATAATAAGAAACCCAGTGAGTACCATTTCCGAAAGAATTATCAATGTTTACAATTCCACACTCAATATTTCTAGGATGTTTCGGAAGTTCATCTTTCATAAAAACTCCTCTAAAATGTTTTATGTTTAACTTCTTAACGATATTCTCGATATCAAAATTAGATAAAGGAGTTATTTTTTTTTTTAACTGTTACAAGTTTTCCTCCCTGTTTCTTTTCCATTTCTTTATTATGTCTTGTTTGTTCTTCTATTAGTTTATCTTTATATCTTTTATCGATAACCGAGTTTGCAATAGAACTTGCTCCACTCGCTAAAGCAGCTAAAGCTCCTAATCCTGCAAAAATTAAAGGAAGTATTCCACCATCTTTTTCATTTTCTCTTAATTGTTTATATGTTAATTTAATTCTAGTTCCCTTTCCGTCTTTAGCATTTCTGTTAATCTTATCGATCTGTCTTTGAGTTAACAAAATTGAATTATTTCCTTTTTTTGTATCGATTGTAACATCAGTTTTCTTTTTTACAGCACCAATAATTTTAGATTTTTGACCTTCCGTTAGTGAAATTTTAAAAGGTTTATACTCACTCATTTTCTTTAATTTATAATGAATAAAAAAGAATATAAATTCTTTCTACTGGAAATTTTTGCAGGATTTAAAAATGTTCGTTTCTAATAAATGGAGGGGATTCTAAATATTCTGAACAACAAACTTAACTATAATAATAAAGAAATATTTATGATTTTAGATGAAAATAACGATCCTTGGTTTAAAGCTAGAGATATTGCTGAATTATTAGAGTATAAAAAAATAACCAAAGCATATAATCTTGTTGATGAAGAACATAAAACAAATCTAAATCTTATTTTAGAAGGGTGCTCCTTAGAAGAGCACCCTTCAAATATGCAAGCACATACTATTTTTATTAACGAATTAGGTTTATATTCTTTGATTATGAAATCGAAATTACCTCAAGCAAAAGAATTTCAAAAATGGGTTTACAATGTTATCAAAACAATTAGAAAAACAGGGGAGTATAAATTGAAGGAAGAATTATACAGTAAAGACAAAATTATAAAAAAGAAAGATGAAAAAATTGAAAATTTAAATAATAAAATAACAAATATCAAATCTGATGTTGTACCTAAAACTAAAGATGAAAAATTAAGACATTTTTTCCTATTATTTAAGTTAAACGACTATGAATGTGAATATAGTTATTATGTTATAAGATGTCAAAAAGTATATTTAAAAAGAGCTGTTGATAAAATAGTTTTAGAACATCAAGATTGTGAGGAGATAATAAAATTCTATGATCCAAATAGTGTTAATTTATATTCTAGAATAAAAGAAAAATTAAAAAATGATTTAGAATTTCATGGTAATTATTTTAGAATAAATAATGAAGAATTTAGTGAGGAATATCTAATTATAAAAATAGAGGAATTACACAGTGAAAAAGAAATTTAATTCACAACATTTTTTTTATTTATCCAAGTATTATGTGAATTATCAAAACCTAACCATTTGACATAAACTTTATCCCCTTTTCTTTTTAAAACCTTTTCAACAAGATAATCATGTGGATATTTGGTTTTCATTAATTCTTCTTTATAAAATCTACCTTCGATTTCTTCTTCCTTCAAATCTTTTAATTTATAAGTAATAGGAACTGAATGTATTATTTTACTTATTTTAAATACCTCTGTAGACCAATTAGGTGTATATCCTTTTTCAAATATTCCTTTATATTTACTTATCCTTACATAATCGTTTAATTTAAATTTCGGTTTTTCATTTTTAACATTGTTATCATTATAAATATTCATTAATACTTCTTCTTCATTTTTCTTATTAACTTCTATAGGTTTCATTTTTATAGTTCTATGATAGGAATTATTATATGTTTTAATCAAATCATCTAAAATATCTATCCATTTATAATTTCCTCTCTTAGAAAATTCTTTCCACATTTTTTCTTTTAAAGTTCTATTAAATCTTTCTACTATAGCAGATTTTATTTCACTATAACTAGAATAATGATTGATATTATATTCTTTCATTAAATTCTGAAATTCTTTATTATAAAATTCTTTTCCGTTATCCGTTTGTAAATTTTTTGGTTTATTTTTATCGTTCAATATACTTTTTAATGCTTCAGTCACTAATTTACCAGTTTTATCTTTAACAGGAATTGCCCAAGAAACTTTAGAAAATGTATCTATTACAGTTAAAATATATTTAAATCCTTTATTAATTTTTGATATTCCTTTTAAACTTCCAGTATTCATCTCAACTAAATCAGATTGCCACAAGTCATTTATTCCTCGAGTTATAATTTTTGTTCTTTCAAAATTTCTTCTAACCGGTTTATGAATTTCTTCAATTATTCCTTCTTTTACACTCATTTCTTTTTCATTTTTTGACCTAAAAAAGTATTCTTTTTACTTCCACAAATTTCACAAATTCCTTTACCCATGAGTTTTCCATTTTTAGAAGTTTCTTCATGATAATTCTTACTTTCTGTTTGTTTTTTACACTTTACACAATATATAAGTACCATTTATTATAGGATAAAATCTAGTCTTTAAAATAGATAAATTTCTCTAGTTTATGGATATACTTTCCATTGTTTAATTTATTATATGTATTTATCGATAGAAAACCATAATCATCCCCCCAACAATCATTACAAATTTTTTTAAAAATATCAAAGGATGAAAAATCACTTCCAGCAAAATCTTTATATATCATTTCAGTGTAATGAAGAGATTGTTTAAAAGAACAAATAAAATTAACATTATTTCTAATAAACTTTCTATCAACTTTACTATAACATTGACTTAAATAAATACAAGAAATATTTTTATGTCTACCTCTAACAAAATATTCATTAATTTTTTCATGATTTTCAAATATAATATCATCAAAGATAACTAAACTATTTGGTTCACAAGTATCTACATTTTCCATTTCTTCAATATCATTATAAAAACACCCTACATCCTCTCCTATTTTATTTCCAATATCACTAAACAACTCAATCATTTCTTGATAAATATCTTGATCTAAAGATTTACTACATACATATAATTTAGAATAATCTAACCAATCTCCATAAATAAAATTTGTTAATAAAGTTGTTTTTCCAGAACCACTACTACCGATAATTATACATCTTAATGGTAATGGAAAAGGTTTATTGTTAGTCTTATTTTTATCTTCGTGGTAAATTTTTATACGATACTTTTTTTCCATTATAAATAGAGTAATTTATATAAGATGAAATTGTTAAAAATAACTGGTAAAACTTCTGAGTTGACTTTGAAATTAGCACATCCAATATTTCTAGACGAAAATATAAATTATAAAATAGGTCTTGTTGGTTTTTATTCGGATAATAACATTCCTAACATACAAAAAGATTCATTCATTTCATTCGATATTAATAAATCAAGAAAACATATTAAAATTGAAAAAGGATTTTGGAGTTTAAAAGAAATCGATAATCTAATAAAGAAAGAACTTGTAAACGAAAAGTTCTATATAAAAAGTAATAATGATGGAAAGGTAAAAATGTTTTCACCGTATCCATTTGATCTGGACGTAAATCTTAAAAACATTTTTGGTTTCGAAATACCAACTAAAAATGAAATTTCAACAGATTATGCAAGTAACACAGTACATGTTGGAAAATTCAGACCTAAATTAAGACCTTTTGATGTTATCGAAATTCATTGTAATTTAGTTGAATCTAGTTTAGTGAGTCATTCTTCTAATGAACACATACATGAAGAAACTGATTTAGTATATAGTTTTTTCCCGAATGTTCCTTTTGAATCAAAGATTTCAGAAAAACCCTTAGAAATTGTTTATGTTCCAATTAGAAACGATATTCATAAAATTCAAAAAATAAATGTAACTATTAGGAATGAAAGACATGAATTATTAAATAATGAAAATGTTAATAATATTATATATTTAAGTCTGATTCATGACAAATAAACTTAACGAAATGTTAAACTTAGTTAAATCTAGTTAAACCGTTCTGAACTTTTTAATATAATAAATGGATCCAAAACAAACTATTAAGATAAGAGATAGATTAATTAAAAAATTTGAACATGCCAGAAAACAAAGAATACTTGAAGAAGATTTAAAAGGTAAAGAATATTTACCGATAACGAGTGCAATCAATAAACTTGATAATACTTTTAATGAAAAGATTTCTCAAGTCGACAAGAGTATAAAAAATGTGTTAGAACAAAATAAAACATTAATTACAGATCTTGTACCGTTTACAAGAAACATAGCAGATATGGAAATTCCACCTTCGGGAGAAGAAACATCTTTTGAAGGAGAATTATACGATAAAGATACACCACTTGCAAAAAGTACACCTTTTTCAAAAGAGAAAAAGAGAGTTACATTTGTTCCAATGGAAAAAGTTTCAGAAGACGAGTCGGATTTAAGTGAAGACAGTTTAAATGAATCAGATACTCCATTGAATATTTCATCATCTGTTATCGGTCAAATAATTGGTCCTCTTGGAGCAACATATTTACCAAAACTAACTGATAAACATTATGGAATTACTTACGATGAAAAAAAATTATTTTTTAAAATCGGAAAGAATAAAGTTAATATAGATGGAAATGATTTAATTATTGATGGAAAAAAATATATTGGAACAAAAGGATTATGGGTTCTCTTAACACAAAATTATGAAAACTTATTTGATAATAAAGGTGAAAAATTATATTCACCAGAAGAATTTAATACCTATAAAGAAATTTTAATTAATAGTGAGGTTTTATATAACAAAAATAACTCATCAACAAATAGACCAAAAGCTCCACAATCAAAAAAATATAAAAATTTATTAAAACCTATATACGAAGAATTAAAGACAATTCCGGTTACCGGAAGAGGAATAGTTAATTATAATGAACATTCTGTTATGTATATACAAAATTTGAATGAATTGATTTCAAGATTGAATTTAATATATGCTTCAGAATTGGCTGGAGATAATAATTTTCATAATGAAAAAGTCGGTATTATCAGATTTTTAACAAATCTTTTAGAAAAACATATTGATGATCGAAAAGGAACTGAATATTTAATAAGATTAGTGAATGCTCTTCCACATAAAATAATTAAGGATGAAACTATAGGATCTGGATTGTTTAATAAAATATTAAGTGGATTACCATTTGAATTACATTATCCGGGTTATAACTATTTAGGTCCAGGTACTAAATTAAATGAAAGATTGGAAAGAGGTGATAAACCAATTAATAAATTAGATGAAGCTGCAAAAGAACATGATATATCTTATAGAGATCATAAAGAAGTATCAGATAGACATATCGCAGACAAAATTTTAGAAAATAAAGCATGGGAAAGAGTTATTTCGAGTGATGCTGATATAGGAGAAAGAACTGCGGCATATTTGACAACGAATGCAATGAAAATTAAAAGACATTTAGGAATGGGTTTGATACATTCAGAATTTGATATATTTCAGTAGAAACAATTTATATTAACTTTTTATCAACCTGCAAAAATTTCAAAGGGGTCGGAAATCACGACCCCCTTGTTTTTGAAGAATTTGAATATAAATATAGAATTTTTTAAAACTATAAATGAAGAAGGTAAGATTTAATGATCTTGTAACTATTTATGAAATACCTTATGAATGTAGAATTAATTTTAATTTAATCAATAATCAGAGGTTTAAAATGAGAATATTTGAGTTTGAAAAGATATTTAACAAAATATTTCGATGATAAATTTTATATTGATAAAAATTATTTCTAAATAAATGGAAGACCTGAAAAATAAGACAGTTAAAGATTTACAAAAAATATGTAAAGAAAATAAATATCAGGGTTATTCTAAACTGAGAAAACAATCATTAATTGATTTAATATTAGAAAAATCTAAAACTAAAGAAAAATTAAGTGATAAAAAAATAGTTGAATTAAGACGTTTGGGAAGTCAGTATAAAATAAAAAATTATTATAACATGAAGAAATCTGTTTTAATTAAGTTATTAGAAGAAAAAGAATCTATGGAAGAATTTAAATTACCTCCACATTACGAAGACGAATTTGAATTAACTTCAGTTTATGGAGACGATTTAAAAAATTCGGATACAGAAGGAAACTTTATAGATGAAAATTTGGATCATGGAGAAATGGAAATGTGTAGTATATGTGGAAGGTATAGTGTATTAAATAATAATTGTTATAATTGTGTAACAGACATTAAAATAGGTAAATATAATCGTAAATCGTATAGAATAAATAGATTTCGTAAAAAATTGAATAATTTAATAGAAAATGTTAATGATAAGGTTGAAATTGAAAAAATATTTGAAACTTTTATTAATAATTATAGAGGTAAATATATACCTTATAAATATTTAGTAAAAAAGATTGCAGATTATTTAAAAGTAGGAAATAATATTGAAATTAAGGAAACTAAGAGAATGGTGAAAATATGGAATAACTTTGAATATAAATTAATCTATTAGAGAGTATATTTTAAAACAAATGATGATGTAAAATTTTGTAAGATCTAAAAAAGTTCGTTCCTAATAAATGGAGGAATTAGAACCTTTCGAATTTTGTCAGATCTGTTGTAAACAATCGGTATTAGATAATCGTTGTTATAGTTGTTATCCACCAACAAGAAATCCTCATAATAATTTTAAATATAGACAGAGATATTTTCATGAACATTTATTACAGTTAATAGATGAACCTGAAGATAGAATTAAAATTGAAGAAGTGTTTGAAGTTTTTAATGAAAATTATAAACGAAAAGCCCTACCATATAAATTTTTTATTGCAAAAATTGCAGATCTATTAGAAATTAAACATAATGTTCGAATAAGAAAATCTAAAAGAAATGAAGAATTGTGGAATGAATTTTTAGAGATGAGACCATTTGAGATAATTGAAAAGAAAAATGAATTTAGAGAATATATTTTGAATCAATTTAGAAATATTAAATAATTTTAATTATTTTCTAGGATGGAAAAATTTGCAGGATTTAAAAAGTTCATTTCTAATAAATGGAGAACCAACTGAGAAGTCAAACTCTCAAAAACCTTCGAGATTACTGTAAATCTCACAATATTAAAGGATATTTTAAATATAATAAGAAAGATGATCTTATAAATCATATTATTGATGAAATAGAGAAAAAGAAATTTATAAATGAATTCAATTTTGATTCTAGTTTGTTTTCTAGACCAAAACCTGATAAAAACTTTGAATTATGGACGATGAAACAATTACAAGATTATTGTAGATCACGTAATATTAAAGGATTTTCAAAATTAAAGAATAAATCTGATCTTATTAAGTTGATCACTAATGATGAAAAAAGAAAGAAAAACCGAAAGAGATTAATAAATGAATCCATTAAAAAATCGATAAATCAATCCAAAAAAACATCAATAAATGAATTCAATTTCCATCCAAGTTTATTTTCAAAAACTAAACCTCCTAGGGAAAAACAAATCAAATGCGATGATTGTAATAAATATTATAAAAAATCATATAAAGAGAAACATATTGAATCTTTAGCACACAAGAAAGTAAACATTAATGATGAACAAGAAATTCAGGAAATTGAAACAGCTTATGAATCAAGATTAAAAACCTATATAGTTAGGAATATGGAAGGATTTTTTCATCCGAGAGAATTCTTGGAAGATAAAAGAAATATAATAATCGATAAGATAACTGAAAATGTAAAAAATATGGATTTGAAAGTTAATCTTAAATTTTTCCTTACCTTTAAAAAAAGGGGGGGAGAAAAATGGTTTGGTGGAGCACACTATTTTCTGGAAGAATTTTCATTTAAAACTAAAAATGAAATCATATTACAATCTTCAGATCTAAATACATTTTATGATAGTGCTATTGAGAAATTGATAAAAGAAATGGATGATTTTGAAAAAAATGGTTCAGGATGGGAGTTAGTAAGTATTGATTATTTAGAACTTCGAATCAATAAATATAATCCATTGAGAGGTTCTTCATATATCGATTTACCAGAAAAAATAAAATCTAAAAAAGCAATTATTAATGTAAAAAATAATGATAATAAATGTTTTATGTGGTCAGTTCTATCAGCATTACATCCAGTAGACAAGGATCCTCAAAGAGTTACAAAATATGAAATGTATAAAGATGAATTAAATTTTGATGGAATCAACTTCCCAGTTTCCTTTAAAGATATTAGTAAATTTGAAAAACAAAACGATATATCTATAAATGTATATGGGTATGAAGAATCTGTTCATCCTTTAAGAATTACAAAACATAAATTAGATAAACATGTAAATTTATTTTATATTAAAGATAATGAAAATGATCATTACTGTTGGATTAAAGATCTTTCTCGATTGATCAAAACACAACTAACAAATATGAAAGTAAAAATTTATCCATGTGAAAGATGTTTAAGATATTATTATTCAGCTGAAAAATTAGAAAATCATGAACTTGATTGTAAAACTAAAACGGCGGTAAAAATTGAAATGCCGAAAAAAGGTGAATATTTAAATTTCAAAAATTATAACAGATCGTTAAGAGTTCCTTTCGTAATATATGCAGATTTTGAATGTTTAACTAAAAAAATTGATAATTGTCAACCTGATTCATCAGGTTCTTATACTATGAAATATCAAAAACATGAACCAAATAGTTTTTGTTATTATATAAAATATCAAAATTATGATTACAAACAACCTGTAGTATATAGAGGATCTGATTGCACTGATAAATTTGTAGAAATGATTCATGAGGAAGTTAAAAATATTCAAAAGATTTATGAAGAAATTAAACCGTTGGAGATGACTTTTGAAGAAGAAAAACATTTTCAGGAAACTGATATTTGTCATATATGTGAAAAGGATATAATAACATGGAATAATTATAAGAAATATGGGGAAAAACCTATTGGGATATTAGGAAAAAAGGTAAGAGATCATGATCATTTAACTGGAAAATATCGAGGTCCGGCTCATGAAATTTGTAATTTGAATTATAAAAATCCTTCCTTTGTTCCAGTATTCATTCATAATTTATCTGGATATGATGCACATCTATTTGTTAAAGCGATGGGGAAATTTAAAGAAAATATTGAGGTAATTCCAAATACTGAAGAAAAATATATTTCATTCACACAGAAAGTTGATAAATTAGAAATTAGATTTGTTGATTCATTCAGATTTATGGCTTCGAGTTTAGATTCATTATCTACGAACTTAAGAAAAATTCCTGAAGAAATGAAAGGTAAAAAGTTAGAAAAATATAAATTCTTGAAATCTATGTTTAGAGAAACCAGTAAATATTATAAAGATGAAAAATTAGATTTGATTACGAGAAAAGGTGTGTATCCTTATGATTACATGGATTCAGAAGAAAAATTTGAAGAGTCAAAATTACCTTCAATCGAAGAATTTTATAGTAAATTGAATGATTGTGATATTTCTGAAAACGATTATAAACATGCAAAAAAGGTATGGAAAACATTTGAAATTAGAAATTTAGGAGAGTATTCAGATTTATATGTTAAATCAGATGTTTTAATATTGTCTGATATATTTGAAAATTTTAGAGATGTCTGTTTAAAAACTTATAAACTTGATCCAGCTTGGTATTTTACAGCTCCAGGATTATCTTGGGATGCAATGTTAAAAACGACAGAAATCGAGTTGGAATTATTAAGTGATTATGATATGATTTTGATGTTGGAAAAAGGAACTCGTGGTGGAATTTCACAATGTTGTAATAGATATTCTAAAGCAAATAATAAATATATGAAAAAATATGATAAAAATCTACCATCTAGTTATTTAATGTATTTAGATGCAAATAATTTATATGGTTGGGCGATGAGTCAATATTTACCTTATGGAGGATTTAAATGGATAAAACCAGAAGAAATGGAAAATTTAGATGATGATTCAGAGAAAGGTTATATACTAGAAGTTGATCTTGAATATCCAAAAGAGTTACATGATGATCATTCTGATTTACCTCTAGCTCCAGAAAATGGAATACCAGGTAATTCAAAACATGTAAAATTATTAACGACATTATTTGATAAAGAAAAATATGTGATTCATTACAGAAATTTAAAACAATGTTTGGATATGGGATTAAAGCTAAAAAAAGTTCATAGGGTATTAGAATTTAAACAATCGAATTGGTTACAAAAATATATTGATCTCAATACAAAAATGAGAACTAGAGCTGTAAATGATTTTGAAAAAGATTTCTATAAATTAATGAATAATTCAGTGTTTGGAAAAACTATGGAAAATATAAGAAAACGAATTGATGTGAAATTGTGTAATAATTATGGGAAAGTTGAGAAATTAATATCAAAACCAAATTTTAAAGGAAGAACAATATTTGATGAAAATCTATCAGCAATTCATATGAACAAAACAAAAGTTAAATTTAATAAACCGATTTATGTAGGAATGAGTATTCTAGATTTATCGAAACATTTAATGTATGATTTTCATTACAATACTATGAAACGGAAATATGGAAATGATCTTAAATTAATGTACATGGACACAGACAGTCTTATATATAATATTAAAACAGACGATTTTTATGAAGACATGAAAAAAATGATTGATCTGTTCGATACTTCAGATTTTCCTGTTGATAACAGATTCAATATACCTAGAGTAAATAAGAAAGTATTAGGTAAAATGAAAGATGAAAATAATGGAGTTATTATGACAGAATTTATTGGATTAAGATCTAAAATGTATTCTCATAAAAATGAGATATCTATTTGTAAGAAATCAAAAGGTGTAAAGAAATGTGTTGTAAATAAGAAAATATCATTTGAAGATTATAAAGATTGTTTATTCAATAAAAGAGTTCATTATAGAACAATGAATCAAATCAGGAGTTATAAACATGAGATATATTCAATTCAAGTTAATAAAAAAGCTTTATCACCAGATGATGATAAACGTTATATTTTAGAAGATGGAATCCATACTAGAGCATTAGGACATTATAAAAATATTTAAATAAATTTTAAATAAGAATCTTATAAATTAATATCTTTAAATGTTAAAGAAGTAAGATATATTCTTACTTCTTTAACATGTAAAGAGTATAGAATTGAATTGAAATATTTTGCAGGATTTAAAAATTTCATTTCTAATAAATGGAAGTATTAAAAAAGATCCAACGAGTTGGTCAATGTCAAAATAATCCAATAAAGAAACTAACAGAATTGGAATGTGGTCAATCTTATTCAATTAAAGAATTTAAAGAAACTATTACAAAATTTGGAAAACGTATAGTTGTTACGTTAAAAGATAAGGAAGATAAATTTCAAGTTTATCTACCAGATAGATTTAATGACAAATTAAATAAAAAAGATATTCAACAATTAAATTCACAAAAACTATTATTCGTTTATGACGGTTTAAAAGAATTAAATGATGGGAAGAAAATTCATATTATTGACTTCCGAGAAAATAAAAATGAAAATAGATCTAAATCTAAGAAATCTGAAAGTGATATTGATGATTAAACGTGTATAACAAATGGAAATAATAATTAAATTAATTATATAATATTTTTACTTTTTGGGGGTGATCCCAATTTTGTATCGTTTTAAAGAAATATGTTAAAAATATGTATTTTTTTTTTATTTGTTAGGTTTTAAAGAAATATGTTAGAAAATGTATATTTTTTAAAAAAATTAGATGTTTGAGATAAAAATGAAAAATCCTACAAAAATCGACGATCAGGTTTTTTCGGGGAAATAGGGAATTTTGAAGACTGCGCCAGAAACCCTACTTTCTATCTACTCCCTATCTTAAAAAAACTCGGCAACTTTACGCACACCACATTTTTCGCGATTAGAAAATGTTATGACGTCAGTTTGTTCTTTAAGTGTCAGAGATTTCCGATTAGACATATTGAAGAGAAAGCACGATATTTACTCAACAAGAGCTAAAAACCAACTGAAAATTGAAGAAAGGGAATGTGAACGGAATGAGAGTTTTGGAATATTCCCGGAACCGTGATACCTCCTAGGCAAAACAATAGCAATCTGCCAGCGGGAAAATCATATGCTTCTGCTGAAAAGGAAGAGGTTGTGGAATTCCTTTGGAAGATATTACTAGAAATTATTATATATATATATATATATATATATATATATATATATATATATATCTTATTCTCACAAAGCGTTTGTTATTGTTAACGCATTTTACTGGAAACCTACACCGATAGGAACCCTTCGATAACTTACATTAGCTGTACTTGTCCGTAGTAAGGAGGTAAAAAATCAGGTTTCACTGCCCATGTCCTTTGTACAGAGGTGTCCGCAATATAGAGGTTTATTTTACCTATAGAAAAATTCGGGACTGTGAGAAAATGTCCGTTAATAGAGGTGTCCGCTGTAGGGAGGTGTCCGCTGTAGGGAGGTGTCCGTTAAGGGAGGTGTCCGCTGTAGGGAGGTGTCCGTTAATAGAGGTGTCCGCTGTAGGGAGGTGTCCGTTAAGGGAGGTGTCCGCTGTAGGGAGGTGTCCGTTAAAGGAGGTGTCCGCTGTAGGGAGGTGTCCGCTGTAGGGAGGTGTCCGTTAAGGAAGGTGTCCGCTGTAGGGAGGTGTCCGTTAAGGGAGGTGTCCGCTGTAGGGAGGTGTCCGCTGTAGGGAGGTGTCCGCTGTAGGGAGGTGTCCGCTGTAGGGAGGTGTCCGCTGTAGGGAGGTGTCCGCTGTAGGGAGGTGTCCGCTGTAGGGAGGTGTCCGCTGTAGGGAGGTGTCCGCTGTAGGGAGGTGTCCGTTAATAGAGGTGTCCGCTGTAGGGAGGTGTCCGTTAATAGAGGTGTCCGCTGTAGGGAGGTGTCCGTTAAGGGAGGTTTCACTGTATATGAAATTTTCTATTCGGAACTTCATGATTGAAGTGCCATTCACAATGGAGGGAGTTAGGAAAGGAGGTTAACATCATACATAGGCTTGTATGAATGATACATTTGGTAAGTGTGTGTTATAGCTAGAGCTTAAATTAGAGGTAGTTTGTAAAAATTGAAAACTCAATTACATAACATAGAAACAGATATAAAATTAATAAGTAGGTACATTATGAAAATAGGCATACTGATGAGATGAAGGAGAGGGGTCTCCCGTGGTCTAGTGGCTAGCGCCTTGGATTTATAAGCGGGAGATGGTGGGTTCGATCCCCACCGGCGGCAGGAATTTTCTCATCCCACGGCACGTTGGGAAAATTCCTCGCTGCACCCTGGATGTCGGCGCTAATGGCCTAGATGTAGATGCGCCGTAAAAAAATAATAATAAAATATAATAAGAAGGAGAACTATGAATAATTTCTGAATCTGGTGGATCGCTGTAAAAGAGTGGGTGAGGGGGGGGGGAGTTTTGACCGGGTAATTGACGGTTATGTTAAGGATGGTAGTATAGGAAAGGTGCATGGAAAGAGGTGTCATAGAAGGGAGGTGTCATAGAAGGGAGGTGTCATAGAAGGGAGGTGTCATAGAAGGGAGGTGTCATAGAAGGGAGGTTTCATAGAAGGGAGGTGTCATAGAAGGGAGGTGTCATAGAAGTGAGGTGACAATGGAAGGGAAGTTTCATAGAAGGGAGGTGTCACAGAAGGAAGGTGTCATATAAGGGAGGTGTCATAGAAGGGAGGTGTCATAGAAGTGAGGTGACAATGGAAGGGAGGTGTCATAGAAGGGAGTTGTCATAGAAAGGAGGTTTCATAGAAGGGAGGTGTCATAGAAGGGAGGTGTCATAGAAGTGCGGTGACAATGGAAGGGAGGTGTCATAGAAGGGAGGTGTCACAGAAGGAAGGTGTCATAGAAGGGAGGTGTCATAGAAGGGAGGTGTCATAGAAGGGAGGTGTCATAGAAGTGAGGTGACAATGGAAGGGAGGTGTCACAGAATGAAGGTGTCATAGAAGGGAGGTGTAATAGAAGGGAGGTGTCATAGAAGGGAGGTGTCATAGAAGTGAGGTGACAATGGAAGGGAGGTGTCACAGAATGAAGGTGTCATAGAAGGGAGGTGTAATAGAAGGGAGGTGTCATAGAAGGGAGGTGTCATAGAAGTGAGGTGACAATGGAAGGGAGGTGTCATAGAAGGGAGGTGTCATAGAAGGGAGGTGTCATAGAAGGGAGGTGTCATAGAAGTGAGGTGACAATGGAAGGGAGGAAAGTATGAAGGGTTTTTATTTGTTTATTGACAGGGGAGGGATTTCAAGCAGGATGTTTATAATAAATGCAAAAATTTGGAATAGGTAGAGTATAGTAAGGATAGTAATCTGTATAAATTTTGTCAGTAACTAGGCTATTTTGTAGGTTGAGAAATATAGATATAGAGTTGAGGAGGTTATCAACGTTGGATTCATTGGAGAGGATGGAGTGTTGGTCGAAGCCGAAGTTATGTCCGTTTCTGATGGTCTGCTAGATAAAGCTGTCTTTATGTCTATGTTATTAACGTAACATTGGACGGAAATAGGGAAATGTTGAGAACTTGTTTCATGAGTGACACGTGAATGGCCCTCATATCTTCAGAATGTGCTAAAATTACAAGGAGCATGCGTGAAATGTATACCTGTCAGGCGTAATGAAGCCGAGGAGTTTCCCCGAACAATGTCTGCAAACTTTAACTATGTTTGTTAGAGTTTGGACGGGTCGTGAGTAGGGAGTGGATACACCGAAAGCTGGATTAGTTGGAAGAGGAAGCAGTCAATGTGTTAATGGGCTGATTCCAATTCAGCCCTCAATCAATCGATGGATATTTAAAACTTATAATAATTCCTTTTATTTAAATAAATATATGTCACCAAGACTCGCAATGTTTGTTAAGAAAGTGGATAATTCACGTGAAGTAGGCTCATATTTCTGCGTATTTCTCAAGCCCATTCAAAGAATAGGAACCGAAAACCGGAGGTTCGCTTCATGTTTAAATAGAAATTATTCTGCAAGTTGCTATTGATGCATGAATAGCAATCATGTATAAATAGCAAGTTAATACTCGTCCACAAACACAGCTGATATAAATCTACCTTTACATACAGCTGGTATAAATCTAGCTTTACATACAGCTGATATAAATCTACCTTTACATACAGCTGGTATAAATCTACCTTTACATACAGCTGATATAAATCTAGCTTTACATACAGATGATATAAATCTACCTTTACATACAACTGATATAAATCTACCTTTACATTCAGATGATATAAATCTACCTTTACATACAGCTGATATAAATCTAGCTTTACATACAGATGATATAAATCTACCTTTACATACAACTGATATAAATCTACCTTTACATACAGATGATATAAATCTACCTTTACATACAGATGATATAAATCTAGCTTTACATACAGCTGATATAAATCTACCTTTACATACAGCTGGTATAAATCTAGCTTTACATACAGATGATATAAATCTACCTTTACATACAACTGATATAAATCTACCTTTACATACAGATGATATAAATCTACCTTTACATAAGCTGATGTAAATCCTCCTTTACATACAGGTGATATATAAATCTACCTTTAAACACAGCTGATATAAATCTACCTTTACATACAGCTGATATAAATCTACCTTTACATACAGCTGATATAAATCTACCTTTACATACAGCTGATATAAATCTAGCTTTACATACAGATGATATAAATCTACCTTTACATACAGCTGATATAAATCCAGCTTTACATACAGCTGATATAAATCCAGCTTTACATACAGATGATATAAATCTACCTTTACATACAGCTGATATAAATCTAGCTTTACATACAGCTGATATAAATCTAGCTTTACATACAGATGATATAAATCTAGCTTTACATACAGATGATATAAATCTACCTTTACATACAACTTATATAAATCTACCTTTACATACAGCTGATATAAATCCTCCTTTACATACAGCTAATATAAATCTACCTTTACATACAGCTGATATAAATCCTCCTTTACATACAGGTGATATATAAATCTACCTTTAAACACAGCTGATATAAATCTACCTTTACATACAGCTGATATAAATCTACCTTTACATACAGCTGATATAAATCTACCTTTACATACAGATGATATATATCTAGCTTTACATACAGATGATATAAATCTAGCTTTACATACAGCTGATAAAAATCTACCTTTACATACAGCTGGCATAAATCTACCTTTACATACTGCTGATATAAATCTAGCTTTACATACAGATGATATAAATCTACCTTTACATACAGATGATATAAATCTAGCTTTACATACAGCTGATATAAATCTACCTTTACATACAGCTGGTATAAATCTAGCTTTACATACAGATGATATAAATCTACCTTTACATACAACTGATATAAATCTACCTTTACATACAGATGATATAAATCTACCTTTACATAAGCTGATGTAAATCCTCCTTTACATACAGGTGATATATAAATCTACCTTTAAACACAGCTGATATAAATCTACCTTTACATACAGCTGATATAAATCTACCTTTACATACAGCTGATATAAATCTACCTTTACATACAGCTGATATAAATCTAGCTTTACATACAGATGATATAAATCTACCTTTACATACAGCTGATATAAATCCAGCTTTACATACAGCTGATATAAATCCAGCTTTACATACAGATGATATAAATCTACCTTTACATACAGCTGATATAAATCTACCTTTACATACAGCTGATATAAATCTAGCTTTACATACAGATGATATAAATCTAGCTTTACATACAGATGATATAAATCTACCTTTACATACAACTTATATAAATCTACCTTTACATACAGCTGATATAAATCCTCCTTTACATACAGCTAATATAAATCTACCTTTACATACAGCTGATATAAATCCTCCTTTACATACAGGTGATATATAAATCTACCTTTAAACACAGCTGATATAAATCTACCTTTACATACAGCTGATATAAATCTACCTTTACATACAGCTGATATAAATCTACCTTTACATACAGATGATATAAATCTACCTTTACATACAGCTGATATAAATCTACCTTTACATACAGCTGATATAAATCTACCTTTACATACAGCTGGTATAAATCTACCTTTACATACAGCTGATATAAATCTACCTTTACATACAGATGATATAAATCTACCTTTACATAAGCTGATATAAATCCTCCTTTACATACAGGTGATATATAAATCTACCTTTAAACACAGCTGATATAAATCTACCTTTACATACAGCTGATATAAATCTACCTTTACATACAGCTGATATAAATCTACCTTTACATACAGCTGGTATAAATCTACCTTTACATACAGCTGATATAAATCTACCTTTACATACAGATGATATAAATCTACCTTTACATAAGCTGATATAAATCCTCCTTTACATACAGGTGATATATAAATCTACCTTTAAACACAGCTGATATAAATCTACCTTTACATACAGCTGATATAAATCTACCTTTACATACAGCTGATATAAATCTACCTTTACATACAGCTGATATAAATCTAGCTTTACATACAGATGATATAAATCTAGCTTTACATACAGCTGATATAAATCTACCTTTACATACATCTGGTATAAATCTACCTTTACATACAGCTGATATAAATCTAGCTTTACATACAGATGATATAAATCTACCTTTACATACAGCTGATATAAATCTACCTTTACATACAGCTGGTATAAATCTACCTTTACATACAGCTGATATAAATCTACCTTTACATACAACTTATATAAATCTACCTTTACATACAGCTGATATAAATCCTCCTATACATACAGCTGATATAAATCTACCTTTACATACAGCTGATATAAATCCTCCTTTACATACAGGTGATATATAAATATACCTTTAAACACACCTGATATAAATCTACCTTTACATACAGCTGATATAAATCTACCTTTACATACAGCTGATATAAATCTACCTTTACATACAGCTGATATAAATCTAGCTTTACATACAGATGATATAAATCTACCTTTACATACAGCTGGTATAAATCTACCTTTACATACAGCTGATATAAATCTAGCTTTACATACAGATGATATAAATCTACCTTTACATACAACTGATATAAATCCTCCTTTACATACAGCTGATATAAATCCTCCTTTACATACAGGTGATATATAAATCTACCTTTAAACACAGCTGATATAAGTCTACCTTTAAACACAGCTGATATAAATCTACCTTTACATACAGCTGGTATAAATCTACCTTTACATACAGCTGATATAAATCTAGCTTTACATACAGATGATATAAATCTACCTTTACATACAACTTATATAAATCTACCTTTACATACAGCTGATATAAATCCTCCTTTACATACAGCTGATATAAATCTACCTTTACATACAGCTGATATAAATCCTCCTTTACATACAGGTGATATATAAATCTACCTTTAAACACAGCTGATATAAATCTACCTTTACATACAGCTGATATAAATCTACCTTTACATACAGCTGATATAAATCTACCTTTACATACAGCTGATATAAATCTAGCTTTACATACAGATGATATAAATCTACCTTTACATACAGCTGGTATAAATCTACCTTTACATACAGCTGATATAAATCTAGCTTTACATACAGATGATATAAATCTACCTTTACATACAACTGATATAAATCCTCCTTTACATACAGGTGATATATAAATCTTCCTTTAAACACAGCTGATATAAATCTACCTTTAAACACAGCTGATATAAATCTACCTTTACATACAGCTGGTATAAATCTACCTTTACATACAGCTGATATATATCTATCTTTACATACAGATGATATAAATCTAGCTTTACATACAGCTGATATAAATCTACCTTTACATACAGCTGGTATAAATCTACCTTTACATACAGCTGATATAAATCTACCTTTACATACAGATGATATAAATCTACCTTTACATACAGCTGATATAAATCTACCTTTACATACAGCTGATATAAATCTAGCTTTACATACAGATGATATAAATCTACCTTTACATACAGCTGGTATAAATCTACCTTTACATACAGCTGATATAAATCTAGCTTTACATACAGATGATATAAATCTACCTTTACATACAACTGATATAAATCCTCCTTTACATACAGGTGATATATAAATCTTCCTTTAAACACAGCTGATATAAATCTACCTTTAAACACAGCTGATATAAATCTACCTTTACATACAGCTGGTATAAATCTACCTTTACATACAGCTGATATAAATCTACCTTTACATACTGCTGATATAAATCTACCTTTACATACAGATGATATAAATCTACCTTTACATACAGGTGATATATAAATCCACCTTTAAACACAGCTGATATAAATCTACCTTTACTTAAAGCTGATATAAACCTACCTTTACATACAGCTGAGATAAATCTAGCTTTACATACAGATGATATAAATCTACCTTTACATACACCTGATATAAATCCTCCTTTACATACAGCTGATATAAATACTCCTTTACATACAGGTGATATATAAATCTACCTTTAAACACAGCTGATATAAATCTACCTTTACATACAGCTGATATAAATCTACCTTTACATACAGCTGAGATAAATCTAGCTTTACATACAGATGATATAAATCTACCTTTACATACAACTGATATAAATCCTCCTTTACATACAGCTGATATAAATCCTCCTTTACATACAGGTGATATATAAATCTACCTTTTAACACAGCTGATATAAATCTACCTTTAAACACAGTTGATATAAATCTACCTTTACATACAGCTGGTATAAATCTACCTTTACATACAGCTGATATATATCTAGCTTTACATACAGATGATATAAATCTAGCTTTACATACAGCTGATAAAAATCTACCTTTACATACAGCTGGCATAAATCTACCTTTACATACTGCTGATATAAATCTAGCTTTACATACAGATGATATAAATCTACCTTTACATACAGCTGGTGTAAATCTACCTTTACATACAGCTGATATAAATCTACCTTTACATACAGATGATATAAATCTACCTTTACATACAGCTGATATAAATCCTCCTTTACATACAGGTGATATATAAATCCACCTTTAAACACAGCTGATATAAATCTACCTTTACTTAACGCTGATATAAATCTACCTTTACATACAGCTGAGATAAATCTAGCTTTACATACAGATGATATAAATCTACCTTTACATACACCTGATATAAATCCTCCTTTACATACAGGTGATATATAAATCTACCTTTAAACACAGCTGATATAAATCTACCTTTACATACAGCTGATATAAATCTACCTTTACATACAGCTGAGATAAATCTACCTTTACATACAGATGATATAAATCTACCTTTACATACAACTGATATAAATCCTCCTTTACATACAGCTGATATAAATCCTCCTTTACTTACAGGTGATATATAAATCTACCTTTTAACACAGCTGATATAAATCTACCTTTAAACACAGCTGATATAAATCTACCTTTACATACAGCTGGTATAAATCTACCTTTACATACAGCTGATATAAATCTACCTTTACATACTGCTGATATAAATCTACCTTTACATACAGATGATATAAATCTACCTTTACATACAGCTGATATAAATCCTCCTTTACATACAGGTGATATATAAATCCACCTTTAAACACAGCTGATATAAATCTACCTTTACATACAGCTGGTATAAATCTACCTTTACTTAAAGCTGTTATAAATCTACCTTTACATACAGATGATATAAATCTACCTTTACATACAGCTGGTATAAATCCACCTTTAAACACAGCTGATATAAATCTACCTTTACATACAGCTGATATAAATCTACCTTTACATACAGCTGAGATAAATCTACCTTTACATACAGATCATAAAAACCTACCTTTAAACCCAGCTAATATAAACCCACTTTTAAACACAGCTGATATAAACTCACTTTTAAACACTGCTGATATAAACGCACCTTTAAACACAGGTGATATAAAACCACTTGTAACACAGCTGAAATGTTTGCTCCATATTATTATACAGATATAGTTAAATATCTATAAATGCCTTTCTAAAAGATAGACCATCTCTAGTCTATCCAGTCCTCTCTCTCTCTCTCTCTCTCTCTCTCTCTCTCTCTCTCTCTCTCTCTCTCTCTCTCTCTCTCTCTCTCTCTCTCTCTCTCTCTCTCTCCTAGTATTTCTGCTAGTCTTTGACAAACTTGCTGAGTTCGGCTGACAGTTAGCAATCTTGGAAGTGTTAATTGGCCCGTCTCCTTTAAACTAACCTTTACAAACTAACGGAGAGGACAATGTCTAGATGTTTGACTTGTGTTAATTGGGTCAGTTAATTAGCTGTAGACTTCAATTATCAACTTGTCTACATAAGGGTTACGGTGTAACTTTACCTTGTGTGTTCAAATCTAAAGCATTTTCTACGCTTTATAGGTTACAAATAAATCAATATTTTCTAATTCTTACGTTATAAGATCCATATGGGATGTTAGAGGATCCATAAAAAAGAAAGTTGAATTCTTGGAAAAGGAAATGGCGGTGCTGTGCCTGACGAAGGGAAATCTCCCTTTCCCACTGCCGATAGTCTACCCCGAGAAATGAATAGGTAGGATTTTAAGAAATATCCATTTGTTTCGAATGCAGGATCACCTACTTCTACGTCCGGAATTCCTTAGGTAATGAACGGACGCCGCTCGCGTGCACCATCCGAGCACCACTGTCATTTCGGAATTATATCGTCTGCTGACTTTCGAGGACAAAGGTATCCGTAAGGCGTAGACACCGTCATATGGGACAGAATCCGGAGACTGTGGGAAGGAGTAGGGGTTGGCTTGGACGGTAGTTTATCAGGTATATGATGTTAGGAGAAGAAGTGGTTGAGGACCAATAAATCCAATTGGACGTCACCACTGTACACCATCAAGGTAAAACACAGAGGTGCAGCTCTGTGGAGTATTACTGGAAGAACATGGTCCACACAGTACGTATCGTCGCCACGTCTGCAACAGCGACAAGTATATGAGGAAGGCCTTGGCAGTCGCAGTTATTACATACAGCCACGTCGAACACTCAACCACCCCAGTGACGAAGATAGGCCTCGTGGGGAGACGGCGAACACCGGGACGCCACAACATCCGGTGGAACTTCATTCTCTTTCCGGTGTGTGTACAAATCGGTAGAAGTATTGTGCGAGATGGGCCTCGTGGGGAGACGGCGAACACCGGGACGCCACAACATCCGGTGGAACTTCATTCTCTTTCCGGTGTGTGTAAAAATCGGTAGAAGTATTGTGCGAGATGGGCCTCGTGGGGAGACGGCGAACACCGGGACGTCACAACATCCGGTGGAACTTCATTCTCTTTCCGGTGTGTGTACAAATCGGTAGAAGTATTGTGCGAGATGGGCCTCGTGGGGAGACGGCGTACACCGGGACGCCCCAACATCCGGCGGAACATCATTCTCTTTCCGGTGTGTGTACAAATCGGTAGAAGTATTGTGCGAGATGGGCCTCGTGGGGAGACGGCCAACACCGGGACGCCACAACATCCGGTGGAACTTCATTCTCTTTCCGGAGTGTGTACATATCGGTAGAAGTATTGTGCGAGATGGGCCTCGTGGGGAGACGGCGTACACTGGGACACCACAACATCCGGTGGGACATCATTCTCCTTCCGGTGTGTGTACAAATCGGTAGGAGTATTGTGCGAGATAATGTTTCCATGTCGGGACGATTCTTTGGGCGATGTAACCTACTAAAGGGGCTTATGATCAGACCGGACCATGAACATTGTGTCGAAAACATAGGGACCAAAGAGGGGGTGATCCCCCTCAATATAGTCAGTATCTTACTTTCCAGCGTGCTACGTCTGGTTTCTGGGAAAGTGAGTCTCCTACTGGGAAACGGCAATCGCATTACCACCATCGCGTTGCTGAGACATGTTAAAGTCTGGGAAGGCGAGGAGTGAAGCTGCCTGCCTGGTGTCAGTGAGCATCCTTCTCGCAGGAAAGAGTTCTTGTCCCATAAGAAGGTGTGAGAAGCTTCCTACTGACTTTTCAACTTGAAGAGTCAGTAGGAAGCTTCTTGAACACTTCAAGGCTCCTAGTTTCTAAACTGTCCCGTCTGCCCGCTTCTTTAGCCGGCTCTTCACTATGTCTCGTGTGATCCGTGTCTTCATCACTCTACAGATCCCAGTCAGCTGATATGATTAACTGGCGCAGCTCGGAGCCTGGAGTCACCTCCATCCCAGCTAAACCGCCAAGTTAGGTCACCTCCATCCCAGCTAAACCGCCGAGTTAGGTCACCTCCATCCCAGCTAAACAGCCGAGTTAGGTCACCTCCATCCCAGCTAAACAGCCGAGTTAGACCACCTCCATCCCAGCTAAACAGCCGAGTTAGATCACCTCCATCTCAGCTAAACAGCCGAGTTAGACCACCTCCATCCCAGCTAATCCGCCGAGTTAGACCACCTCCATCCCAGCTAATCCGCCGAGTTAGACCACCTCCATCCCAGCTAATCCGCCGAGTTAGACCACCTCCATCCCAGCTAATCCGCCGAGTTAGATCACCTCCATCCCAGCTAAACAGCCGAGTTAGACCACCTCCATCTCAGCTAAACAGCCGAGTTAGACCACCTCCATCCCAGCTAATCCGCCGAGTTAGACCACCTCCATCCCAGCTAAACCGCCGAGTTAGACCACCTCCATCCCAGCTAAACCGCCGAGTTAGACCACCTCCATCCCAGCTAAACAGCCGAGTTAGGTCACCTCCATCTCAGCTAAACAGCCGAGTTAGACCACCTCCATCCCAGCTAATCCGCCGAGTTAGACCACCTCCATCCCAGCTAATCCGCCGAGTTAGATCACCTCCATCTCAGCTAAACAGCCGAGTTACACCACCTCCATCCCAGCTAAACAGCCGAGTTAGACCACCTCCATCCCAGCTAATCCGCCGAGTTAGACCACCTCCATCCCAGCTAATACGCCGAGTTAGACCACCTCCATCCCAGCTAATCCGCCGAGTTAGATCACCTCCATCCCAGCTAAACAGCCGAGTTAGACCACCTCCATCCCAGCTAAACAGCCGAGTTAGACCACCTCCATCTCAGCTAAACAGCCGAGTTAGACCACCTCCATCTCAGCTAAACAGCCGAGTTAGACCACCTCCATCCCAGCTAATCCGCCGAGTTAGACCACCTCCATCCCAGCTAATCCGCCGAGTTAGACCACCTCCATCCCAGCTAATCCGCCGAGTTAGATCACCTCCATCCCAGCTAAACAGCCGAGTTAGACCACCTCCATCCCAGCTAAACAGCCGAGTTAGATCACCTCCATCCCAGCTAAACAGCCGAGTTAGGTCACCTCCATCCCAGCTAAACCGCCGAGTTAGGTCACCTCCATCCCAGCTAAACAGCCGAGTTAGGTCACCTCCATCCCAGCTAAACCGCCGAGTTAGATCACCTCCATCCCAGCTAAACCGCCGAGTTAGATCACCTCCATCCCAGCTAAACCGCCGAGTTAGGTCACCTCCATCCCAGCTAAACCGCCGAGTTAGATCACCTCCATCCCAGCTAATCCGCCGAGTTAGACCACCTCCATCCCAGCTAAACCGCCGAGTTAGATCACCTCCATCCCAGCTAAACAGCCGAGTTAGACCACCTCCATCCCAGCTAAACAGCCGAGTTAGATCACCTCCATCCCAGCTAAACAGCCGAGTTAGGTCACCTCCATCCCAGCTAAACCGCCGAGTTAGGTCACCTCCATCTCAGCTAAACAGCCGAGTTAGGTCACCTCCATCCCAGCTAAACCGCCGAGTTAGATCACCTCCATCCCAGCTAAACCGCCGAGTTAGGTCACCTCCATCCCAGCTAAACCGCCGAGTTAGATCACCTCCATCCCAGCTAAACAGCCGAGTTAGGTCACCTCCATCCCAGCTAAACAGCCGAGTTAGACCACCTCCATCCCAGCTAAACCGCCGAGTTAGGTCACCTCCATCCCAGCTAAACAGCCGAGTTAGGTCACCTCCATCCCAGCTAAACCGCCGAGTTAGATCACCTCCATCCCAGCTAAACCGCCGAGTTAGGTCACCTCCATCCCAGCTAAACCGCCGAGTTAGATCACCTCCATCCCAGCTAAACAGCCGAGTTATATCACCTCCATCCCAGCTAAACCGCCAAGTTAGGTCACCTCCATCCCAGCTAAACCGCCGAGTTAGGTCACCTCCATCCCAGCTAAATAGCCGAGTTAGGTCACCTCCATCCCAGCTAAACAGCCGAGTTAGACCACCTCCATCCCAGCTAAACAGCCGAGTTAGATCACCTCCATCTCAGCTAAACAGCCGAGTTAGACCACCTCCATCCCAGCTAATCCGCCGAGTTAGACCACCTCCATCCCAGCTAATCCGCCGAGTTAGACCACCTCCATCCCAGCTAATCCGCCGAGTTAGACCACCTCCATCCCAGCTAATCCGCCGAGTTAGATCACCTCCATCCCAGCTAAACAGCCGAGTTAGACCACCTCCATCTCAGCTAAACAGCCGAGTTAGACCACCTCCATCCCAGCTAATCCGCCGAGTTAGACCACCTCCATCCCAGCTAAACCGCCGAGTTAGACCACCTCCATCCCAGCTAAACCGCCGAGTTAGACCACCTCCATCCCAGCTAAACAGCCGAGTTAGGTCACCTCCATCCCAGCTAAACAGCCGAGTTAGACCACCTCCATCCCAGCTAATCCGCCGAGTTAGACCACCTCCATCCCAGCTAATCCGCCGAGTTAGATCACCTCCATCTCAGCTAAACAGCCGAGTTACACCACCTCCATCCCAGCTAAACAGCCGAGTTAGACCACCTCCATCCCAGCTAATCCGCCGAGTTAGACCACCTCCATCCCAGCTAATACGCCGAGTTAGACCACCTCCATCCCAGCTAATCCGCCGAGTTAGATCACCTCCATCCCAGCTAAACAGTCGAGTTAGACCACCTCCATCCCAGCTAAACAGCCGAGTTAGACCACCTCCATCTCAGCTAAACAGCCGAGTTAGACCACCTCCATCTCAGCTAAACAGCCGAGTTAGACCACCTCCATCCCAGCTAATCCGCCGAGTTAGACCACCTCCATCCCAGCTAATCCGCCGAGTTAGACCACCTCCATCCCAGCTAATCCGCCGAGTTAGACCACCTCCATCCCAGCTAATCCGCCGAGTTAGATCACCTCCATCCCAGCTAAACAGCCGAGTTAGACCACCTCCATCCCAGCTAAACAGCCGAGTTAGATCACCTCCATCCCAGCTAAACAGCCGAGTTAGGTCACCTCCATCCCAGCTAAACCGCCGAGTTAGGTCACCTCCATCCCAGCTAAACAGCCGAGTTAGGTCACCTCCATCCCAGCTAAACCGCCGAGTTAGATCACCTCCATCCCAGCTAAACCGCCGAGTTAGGTCACCTCCATCCCAGCTAAACCGCCGAGTTAGATCACCTCCATCCCAGCTAATCCGCCGAGTTAGACCACCTCCATCCCAGCTAAACCGCCGAGTTAGATCACCTCCATCCCAGCTAAACAGCCGAGTTAGACCACCTCCATCCCAGCTAAACAGCCGAGTTAGATCACCTCCATCCCAGCTAAACAGCCGAGTTAGGTCACCTCCATCCCAGCTAAACCGCCGAGTTAGGTCACCTCCATCCCAGCTAAACAGCCGAGTTAGGTCACCTCCATCCCAGCTAAACCGCCGAGTTAGATCACCTCCATCCCAGCTAAACCGCCGAGTTAGGTCACCTCCATCCCAGCTAAACCGCCGAGTTAGATCACCTCCATCCCAGCTAAACAGCCGAGTTAGGTCACCTCCATCCCAGCTAAACAGCCGAGTTAGACCACCTCCATCCCAGCTAAACCGCCGAGTTAGGTCACCTCCATCCCAGCTAAACAGCCGAGTTAGGTCACCTCCATCCCAGCTAAACCGCCGAGTTAGATCACCTCCATCCCAGCTAAACCGCCGAGTTAGGTCACCTCCATCCCAGCTAAACCGCCGAGTTAGATCACCTCCATCCCAGCTAAACAGCCGAGTTAGATCACCTCCATCCCAGCTAAACCGCCGAGTTAGATCACCTCCATCTCAGCTAAACAGCCGAGTTAGGTCACCTCCATCCCAGCTAAACCGCCGAGTTAGGTCACCTCCATCTCAGCTAATCCGCCGAGTTAGGTCACCTCCATCCCAGCTAAACAGCCGAGTTAGACCACCTCCATCCCAGCTAAACCGCCGAGTTAGACCACCTCCATCTCAGCTAAACAGCCGAGTTAGGTCACCTCCATCCCAGCTAAACAGCCGAGTTAGACCACCTCCATCCCAGCTAATCCGCCGAGTTAGACCACCTCCATCCCAGCTAATCCGCCGAGTTAGATCACCTCCATCTCAGCTAAACAGCCGAGTTACACCACCTCCATCCCAGCTAAACAGCCGAGTTAGACCACCTCCATCCCAGCTAATCCGCCGAGTTAGACCACCTCCATCCCAGCTAATACGCCGAGTTAGACCACCTCCATCCCAGCTAATCCGCCGAGTTAGATCACCTCCATCCCAGCTAAACAGCCGAGTTAGACCACCTCCATCCCAGCTAAACAGCCGAGTTAGACCACCTCCATCTCAGCTAAACAGCCGAGTTAGACCACCTCCATCTCAGCTAAACAGCCGAGTTAGACCACCTCCATCCCAGCTAATCCGCCGAGTTAGACCACCTCCATCCCAGCTAATCCGCCGAGTTAGACCACCTCCATCCCAGCTAATCCGCCGAGTTAGACCACCTCCATCCCAGCTAATCCGCCGAGTTAGATCACCTCCATCCCAGCTAAACAGCCGAGTTAGACCACCTCCATCCCAGCTAAACAGCCGAGTTAGATCACCTCCATCCCAGCTAAACAGCCGAGTTAGGTCACCTCCATCCCAGCTAAACCGCCGAGTTAGGTCACCTCCATCCCAGCTAAACAGCCGAGTTAGGTCACCTCCATCCCAGCTAAACCGCCGAGTTAGATCACCTCCATCCCAGCTAAACCGCCGAGTTAGGTCACCTCCATCCCAGCTAAACCGCCGAGTTAGACCACCTCCATCCCAGCTAAACCGCCGAGTTAGACCACCTCCATCCCAGCTAAACAGCCGAGTTAGACCACCTCCATCCCAGCTAAACAGCCGAGTTAGATCACCTCCATCCCAGCTAAACAGCCGAGTTAGGTCACCTCCATCCCAGCTAAACCGCCGAGTTAGGTCACCTCCATCCCAGCTAAACAGCCGAGTTAGGTCACCTCCATCCCAGCTAAACCGCCGAGTTAGATCACCTCCATCCCAGCTAAACCGCCGAGTTAGGTCACCTCCATCCCAGCTAAACCGCCGAGTTAGATCACCTCCATCCCAGCTAAACAGCCGAGTTAGGTCACCTCCATCTCAGCTAAACAGCCGAGTTAGACCACCTCCATCCCAGCTAAACCGCCGAGTTAGGTCACCTCCATCCAGCTAAACAGCCGAGTTAGGTCACCTCCATCCCAGCTAAACCGCCGAGTTAGATCACCTCCATCCCAGCTAAACCGCCGAGTTAGGTCACCTCCATCCCAGCTAAACCGCCGAGTTAGATCACCTCCATCCCAGCTAAACAGCCGAGTTAGGTCACCTCCATCCCAGCTAAACAGCCGAGTTAGACCACCTCCATCCCAGCTAATCCGCCGAGTTAGACCACCTCCATCCCAGCTAAACAGCCGAGTTAGATCACCTCCATCCCAGCTAAACCGCCGAGTTAGATCACCTCCATCTCAGCTAAACAGCCGAGTTAGGTCACCTCCATCCCAGCTAAACCGCCGAGTTAGGTCACCTCCATCTCAGCTAAACCGCCGAGTTAGACCACCTCCATCCCAGCTAAACCGCCGAGTTAGATCACCTCCATCCCAGCTAAACCGCCGAGTTAGACCACCTCCATCCCAGCTAAACCGCCGAGTTAGACCACCTCCATCCCAGCTAAACCGCCGAGTTAGATCACCTCCATCCCAGCTAAGCCGCCGAGTTAGGTCACCTCCATCCCAGCTAAACCGCCGAGTTAGATCACCTCCATCCCAGCTAATCAGCCGAGTTAGACCACCTCCATCTCAGCTAAACAGCCGAGTTAGACCACCTCCATCCCAGCTAAACCGCCGAGTGAGCAATTCCCGCTACGTTAGTGACACGTAAAGTCTAACTGTTCTTCAAGATTTCATTGCTAGGTGTTTTAATTTATTACAAAATATTGTCTATATTTGTTTCAGTCTTTTTAAATGATCCTAGAAATAAGAACGTGATGGAATCGCGCTAAGACGAGGCGTCGGTCGAGTATAGAACTTTTCATGCTCCAGTCGCAATATGATCGGGCATCTTCATCGGATGGGATAAATAGTTTACGGAAATAGCCGGCTCTTAAATATTAAAAGGCTTTAATCTACAGTTAAATCGCGGAATTTTATTTTACACGGTTAACTTCTTAATGTGTCCTGGGATATCTAATCTGTTAGTAAGGGTTAACTGACTTCTTAATGTGTCCTGGGATATCTAATCTGTTAGTAAGGGTTAACTGACTTCTTAATGTGTCCTGGGATATCTAATCTGTTAGTAAGGGTTGACTGACTTCTTAATGTGTCCTGGGATATCTAATCTGTTAGTAAGGGTTGACTGACTTCTTAATGTGTCCTGGGATATCTAATCTGTTAGTAAGGGTTGACTGACTTCTTAATGTGTCCTGGGATATCTAATCTGTTAGTAAGGGTTAACTGACTTCTTAATGTGTCCTGGGATATCTAATCTGTTAGTAAGGGTTGACTGACTTCTTAATGTGTCCTGGGATATCTAATCTGTTAGTAAGGGTTGACTGACTTCTTAATGTGTCCTGGGATATCTAATCTGTTAGTAAGGGTTAACTGACTTCTTAATGTGTCCTGGGATATCTAATCTGTTAGTAAGGGTTAACTGACTTCTTAATGTGTCCTGGGATATCTAATCTGTTAGTAAGGGTTGACTGACTTCTTAATGTGTCCTGGGATATCTAATCTGTTAGTAAGGGTTAACTGACTTCTTAATGTGTCCTGGGAAATCTAATCTGTTAGTAAGGGTTAACTGACTTGTTAATGTGTCCTGGGATATCTAATCTGTTAGTAAGGGTTGACTGACTTCTTAATGTGTCCTGGGATATCTAATCTGTTAGTAAGGGTTAACTGACTTCTTAATGTGTCCTGGGATATCTAATCTGTTAGTAAGGGTTGACTGACTTCTTAATGTGTCCTGGGATATCTAATCTGTTAGTAAGGGTTAACTGACTTCTTAATGTGTCCTGGGATATCTAATCTGTTAGTAAGGGTTGACTGACTTCTTAATGTGTCCTGGGATATCTAATCTGTTAGTAAGGGTTGACTGACTTCTTAATGTGTCCTGGGATATCTAATCTGTTAGTAAGGGTTGACTGACTTCTTAATGTGTCCTGGGATATCTAATCTGTTAGTAAGGGTTGACTGACTTCTTAATGTGTCCTGGGATATCTAATCTGTTAGTAAGGGTTGACTGACTTCTTAATGTGTCCTGGGATATCTAATCTGTTAGTAAGGGTTCACTGACTTCTTAATGTGTCCTGGGATATCTAATCTGTTAGTAAGGGTTGACTGACTTCTTAATGTGTCCTGGGATATCTAATCTGTTAGTAAGGGTTGACTGACTTCTTAATGTGTCCTGGGATATCTAATCTGTTAGTAAGGGTTGACTGACTTCTTAATGTGTCCTGGGATATCTAATCTGTTAGTAAGGGTTAACTGACTTCTTAATGTGTCCTGGGATATCTAATCTGTTAGTAAGTGTTGACTGACTTCTTAATGTGTCCTGGGATATCTAATCTGTTAGTAAGGGTTAACTGACTTCTTAATGTGTCCTGGGATATCTAATCTGTTAGTAAGGGTTAACTGACTTCTTAATGTGTCCTGGGATATCTAATCTGTTAGTAAGGGTTGACTGACTTCTTAATGTGTCCTGGGATATCTAATCTGTTAGTAAGGGTTAACTGACTTCTTAATGTGTCCTGGGATATCTAATCTGTTAGTAAGGGTTGACTGACTTCTTAATGTGTCCTGGGATATCTAATCTGTTAGTAAGGGTTAACTGACTTCTTAATGTGTCCTGGGATATCTAATCTGTTAGTAAGGGTTAACTGACTTCTTAATGTGTCCTGGGATATCTAATCTGTTAGTAAGGGTTAACTGACTTCTTAATGTGTCCTGGGATATCTAATCTGTTAGTAAGGGTTAACTGACTTCTTAATGTGTCCTGGGATATCTAATCTGTTAGTAAGGGTTGACTGACTTCTTAATGTGTCCTGGGATATCTAATCTGTTAGTAAGGGTTAACTGACTTCTTAATGTGTCCTGGGATATCTAATCTGTTAGTAAGTGTTGACTGACTTCTTAATGTGTCCTGGGATATCTAATCTGTTAGTAAGGGTTGACTGACTTCTTAATGTGTCCTGGGATATCTAATCTGTTAGTAAGGGTTAACTGACTTCTTAATGTGTCCTGGGATATCTAATCTGTTAGTAAGGGTTAACTGACTTCTTAATGTGTCCTGGGATATCTAATCTGTTAGTAAGGGTTGACTGACTTCTTAATGTGTCCTGGGATATCTAATCTGTTATTAAGGGTTAACTGACTTCTTAATGTGTCCTGGGATATCTAATCTGTTAGTAAGGGTTGACTGACTTCTTAATGTGTCCTGGGATATCTAATCTGTTAGTAAGGGTTAACTGACTTCTTAATGTGTCCTGGGATATCTAATCTGTTAGTAAGGGTTGACTGACTTCTTAATGTGTCCTGGGATATCTAATCTGTTAGTAAGGGTTGACTGACTTCTTAATGTGTCCTGGGATATCTAATCTGTTAGTAAGGGTTAACTGACTTCTTAATGTGTCCTGGGATATCTAATCTGTTAGTAAGGGTTAACTGACTTCTTAATGTGTCCTGGGATATCTAATCTGTTAGTAAGGGTTAACTGACTTCTTAATGTGTCCTGGGATATCTAATCTGTTAGTAAGGGTTGACTGACTTCTTAATGTGTCCTGGGATATCTAATCTGTTAGTAAGGGTTAACTGACTTCTTAATGTGTCCTGGGATATCTAATCTGTTAGTAAGGGTTAACTGACTTGTTAATGTGTCCTGGGATATCTAATCTGTTAGTAAGGGTTGACTGACTTCTTAATGTGTCCTGGGATATCTAATCTGTTAGTAAGGGTTGACTGACTTCTTAATGTGTCCTGGGATATCTAATCTGTTAGTAAGGGTTGACTGACTTCTTAATGTGTCCTGGGATATCTAATCTGTTAGTAAGGGTTAACTGACTTCTTAATGTGTCCTGGGATATCTAATCTGTTAGTAAGGGTTAACTGACTTCTTAATGTGTCCTGGGATATCTAATCTGTTAGTAAGGGTTGACTGACTTCTTAATGTGTCCTGGGATATCTAATCTGTTAGTAAGGGTTGACTGACTTCTTAATGTGTCCTGGGATATCTAATCTGTTAGTAAGGGTTAACTGACTTCTTAATGTGTCCTGGGATATCTAATCTGTTAGTAAGGGTTAACTGACTTCTTAATGTGTCCTGGGATATCTAATCTGTTAGTAAGGGTTGACTGACTTCTTAATGTGTCCTGGGATATCTAATCTGTTAGTAAGGGTTGACTGACTTCTTAATGTGTCCTGGGATATCTAATCTGTTAGTAAGGGTTGACTGACTTCTTAATGTGTCCTGGGATATCTAATCTGTTAGTAAGGGTTGACTGACTTCTTAATGTGTCCTGGGATATCTAATCTGTTAGTAAGGGTTGACTGACTTCTTAATGTGTCCTGGGATATCTAATCTGTTAGTAAGGGTTGACTGACTTCTTAATGTGTCCTGGGATATCTAATCTGTTAGTAAGGGTTGACTGACTTCTTAATGTGTCCTGGGATATCTAATCTGTTAGTAAGGGTTGACTGACTTCTTAATGTGTCCTGGGATATCTAATCTGTTAGTAAGGGTTGACTGACTTCTTAATGTGTCCTGGGATATCTAATCTGTTAGTAAGGGTTGACTGACTTCTTAATGTGTCCTGGGATATCTAATCTGTTAGTAAGGGTTGACTGACTTCTTAATGTGTCCTGGGATATCTAATCTGTTAGTAAGGGTTGACTGACTTCTTAATGTGTCCTGGGATATCTAATCTGTTAGTAAGGGTTGACTGACTTCTTAATGTGTCCTGGGATATCTAATCTGTTAGTAAGGGTTGACTGACTTCTTAATGTGTCCTGGGATATCTAATCTGTTAGTAAGGGTTGACTGACTTCTTAATGTGTCCTGGGATATCTAATCTGTTAGTAAGGGTTGACTGACTTCTTAATGTGTCCTGGGATATCTAATCTGTTAGTAAGGGTTGACTGACTTCTTAATGTGTCCTGGGATATCTAATCTGTTAGTAAGGGTTGACTGACTTCTTAATGTGTCCTGGGATATCTAATCTGTTAGTAAGGGTTAACTGACTTCTTAATGTGTCCTGGGATATCTAATCTGTTAGTAAGGGTTAACTGACTTCTTAATGTGTCCTGGGATATCTAATCTGTTAGTAAGGGTTGACTGACTTCTTAATGTGTCCTGGGATATCTAATCTGTTAGTAAGGGTTAACTGACTTCTTAATGTGTCCTGGGATATCTAATCTGTTAGTAAGGGTTAACTGACTTCTTAATGTGTCCTGGGATATCTAATCTGTTAGTAAGGGTTGACTGACTTCTTAATGTGTCCTGGGATATCTAATCTGTTAGTAAGGGTTAACTGACTTCTTAATGTGTCCTGGGATATCTAATCTGTTAGTAAGGGTTAACTGACTTCTTAATGTGTCCTGGGATATCTAATCTGTTAGTAAGGGTTAACTGACTTCTTAATGTGTCCTGGGATATCTAATCTGTTAGTAAGGGTTAACTGACTTCTTAATGTGTCCTGGGATATCTAATCTGTTAGTAAGGGTTAACTGACTTCTTAATGTGTCCTGGGATATCTAATCTGTTAGTAAGGGTTGACTGACTTCTTAATGTGTCCTGGGATATCTAATCTGTTAGTAAGGGTTGACTGACTTCTTAATGTGTCCTGGGATATCTAATCTGTTAGTAAGGGTTAACTGACTTCTTAATGTGTCCTGGGATATCTAATCTGTTAGTAAGGGTTAACTGACTTCTTAATGTGTCCTGGGATATCTAATCTGTTAGTAAGGGTTAACTGACTTCTTAATGTGTCCTGGGATATCTAATCTGTTAGTAAGGGTTAACTGACTTCTTAATGTGTCCTGGGATATCTAATCTGTTAGTAAGGGTTAACTGACTTCTTAATGTGTCCTGGGATATCTAATCTGTTAGTAAGGGTTAACTGACTTCTTAATGTGTCCTGGGATATCTAATCTGTTAGTAAGGGTTGACTGACTTCTTAATGTGTCCTGGGATATCTAATCTGTTAGTAAGGGTTAACTGACTTCTTAATGTGTCCTGGGATATCTAATCTGTTAGTAAGGGTTGACTGACTTCTTAATGTGTCCTGGGATATCTAATCTGTTAGTAAGGGTTGACTGACTTCTTAATGTGTCCTGGGATATCTAATCTGTTAGTAAGGGTTAACTGACTTCTTAATGTGTCCTGGGATATCTAATCTGTTAGTAAGGGTTAACTGACTTCTTAATGTGTCCTGGGATATCTAATCTGTTAGTAAGGGTTAACTGACTTCTTAATGTGTCCTGGGATATCTAATCTGTTAGTAAGGGTTAACTGACTTCTTAATGTGTCCTGGGATATCTAATCTGTTAGTAAGGGTTAACTGACTTCTTAATGTGTCCTGGGATATCTAATCTGTTAGTAAGGGTTAACTGACTTCTTAATGTGTCCTGGGATATCTAATCTGTTAGTAAGGGTTAACTGACTTCTTAATGTGTCCTGGGATATCTAATCTGTTAGTAAGGGTTGACTGACTTCTTAATGTGTCCTGGGATATCTAATCTGTTAGTAAGGGTTAACTGGCTTCTTAATGTGTCCTGGGATATCTAATCTGTTAGTAAGGGTTGACTGACTTCTTAATGTGTCCTGGGATATCTAATCTGTTAGTAAGGGTTAACTGACTTCTTAATGTGTCCTGGGATATCTAATCTGTTAGTAAGGGTTAACTGACTTCTTAATGTGTCCTGGGATATCTAATCTGTTAGTAAGGGTTGACTGACTTCTTAATGTGTCCTGGGATATCTAATCTGTTAGTAAGGGTTAACTGACTTCTTAATGTGTCCTGGGATATCTAATCTGTTAGTAAGGGTTGACTGACTTCTTAATGTGTCCTGGGATATCTAATCTGTTAGTAAGGGTTGACTGACTTCTTAATGTGTCCTGGGATATCTAATCTGTTAGTAAGGGTTGACTGACTTCTTAATGTGTCCTGGGATATCTAATCTGTTAGTAAGGGTTGACTGACTTCTTAATGTGTCCTGGGATATCTAATCTGTTAGTAAGGGTTAACTGACTTCTTAATGTGTCCTGGGATATCTAATCTGTTAGTAAGGGCAAAGAAGTTTGTGACACGGTCAATACCAGAATACTATAATATTTGTAATGACTCGGACCGTGGAAGCCTACGAGTTAATTTAACCTGTTAGCAGTTCCTAATAATTACAAACGAGCGAAGCGATATACAATATGAGAGAGAGAGAGAGGGAGGGAGAGGGAGATAGATCATGTCTCCCTAAGGAAGAGTTATTCCTAGAAATGGACGGTAAAAAACTGGAGATAAAGCCGAAGAAAGAGATATATTACTCCGCCGGGATTTATTGCTGACCAATGGGATGAGGGCTGGCCAATAATCCTAATGACCCCCTCCACCTCCCCGCGTAGCTCTCTCACGTTATGAATCGGCCAATTTGGTGGATACTCGACCATATTAAAACAACCTTTAATAATTTATACAGAATGTTTAAAAAAATACCTGATTGACTAGAGTTTCGATACAGCCTTGAACGAGCGTAAATGCATAGCAATTATGCCATTAATATAAGTGCTACAGGTTTCCTAGGTTATATAACATTAGCACTTAAGTTAATGGCATAATTGCTATGCGTTTCCGCCCGTTCAAGGTTATATCGAAACTCTAGTAAAGCCAACTCGTCGCTGAATGGTTCACTGGTTTTTCGGTGGAAAATGGGCCGATGTGCTAGTTAAGAAAAGTTAGGGAAGGTTAGTTCGGTAACCTTTCCAACTCTCTGAACAAAGGACACAAACAATACTAAGAACTCAAACAACAAACAATGAACAGAACGTGCGTAAAAACACAAATCTAAAAGTGAATCGCGTTGAAACACAGTAATTGAACAAAACGGAAAGAACAGCCAATCGAATTGCCCCTAGGAATAAGCCAATAGAAATGCCTGATGATCCAGATCAGTGAACGATACCCACTTCTCTCTAACCTATACCAATGTAAGCTAATACCTATGTAAGTATCCTTCTAATTCTAGTGGTTACATATTTATTTGGTACTCTTTAATCTTTGCCTAAATGAGAAAAGACTTTTTACTAAAGAAAGACGGGAAAATAGGTTTTTGGAATTCTGAAATCCCCGTGGATGGTTATAGAAAGCGAGAACTAGCATCAGACGGCGAACCATTCCTTCAAATGAACATTGCATTGTGTAAATCCTATGTATGCCGCCATCTTGGAATGTTGCTGACTCGTTTTTCATTGTGCTTCAAGTTCACAAAACACAAATGCGAATTCGGGTAAAAAACATATTTCTTTTGAGAAAAATTGTATCACCCCGTGTAAGGAATTTGTTGGATATTCGTCGTGCAATAAAACTCTCAAGATCACAGATCGTAAAGACAACATGTGTAGTTGCGAATCCAACTTACATAACGACTTCATATCGCTAGCTGATAGCGATGTTGTCAGAGTCAAGGCAAAAGCAATTAAACATTTTTACTAATGTTATCAGCTCTTAAGGTTTTGTAAACAATGGCAGAATTTTATCTTTTTTTATTAGAACCTTCTTAATCGTGGTTCTTCGTTCCTTTGCACTACATACCGCAAATATCTGGGACTCAAGTTATTATAGGGACCAAAGATAATTATCAGTTAACTTTGGATGGAGTTCCACCCTCGCCAATCCATATCTTCCAAGTCGAGTAAACTTAATAAAAGATTGGGAAGTGACCATGCAATGCAGTCACCACTACAGATCACATAGTCGTCACCAATACTGCCAAAAAAGCAGTCAACACTTCTGCTATTATTTTGGTCATCACTACTGGTCTCATTGCATGTCACCACTATCGCTTTCATGGTGGCCAGAAGAGAATTCTGGTGGCCACCACTACCCCTCCTCTTCTGGCCACCACTACCTCTCTTCTTCTGGCCATCACTACCTCCCGTCTTGAGGCGACCACTACCTCTCGTCTTGTGGCCACCACTACCGGTCTCATTGTAGTCAGCACTGCCACTACCACTCTCATTGTGGTCACCACTACCACTGCTACTCTCATTTTGGCCACCACTACCCCTCCTCTTCTGGCCACCACTACCTCTCTTCTTCTGGCCATCACTACCTCCCGTCTTGAGGCGACCACTACCTCTCGTCTTGTGGCCACGACTACCGGTCTCATTGTAGTCAGCACTGCCACTACCACTCTCATTGTGGTCACCACTACCACTGCTACTCTCATTGTGGCCACCACTACCCCTCCTCTTCTGGCCACTACTACCTCTCTTCTTCTGGCCATTGATACCTCCCGTCTTGAGGCGACCACTACCTCTCGTCTTGTGGCCACCACTACCGGTCTCATTGTAGTCAGCACTGCCACTACCACTCTCATTGTGGTCACCAATACCACTGCTACTCTCATTGTGGCCACCACTACCCCTCCTCTTCTGGCCACCACTACCTCTCTTCTTCTGGCCTCCACTACCTCTCTTCTTCTGGCCATCACTACCTCCCGTCTTGAGGCGACGACTACCTCTCGTCTTGTGGCCACCACTACCAGTCTCATTGTAGTCAGCACTGCCACTACCACTCTCATTGTGGTCACCAATACCACTGCTACTCTCATTGTGGCCACCACTACCCCTCCTCTTCTGGCCACCACTACCTCTCTTCTTCTGGCCACCACTACCGGTCTCATTGTAGTCACCACTACCACTCAAATTGTTGTCACCACTACCACTGCCACTGTCATTGTGGCCACCACTACCACTGCCACTGTCATTGTGGTCAACACTACCACTGCCACTGTCATTGTGGTCACCACTACCACTGCCACTGTCATTGTGGTCACCACTACCACTGCCACTGTCATTGTGGTCACCACTACCACTGCCACTGTCATTGTGGTCACCACTACCACTGCCACTGTCATTGTGGTCACCACTACCACTGCCACTGTCATTGTGGTCACCACTTCTCTTTCACTTTGGTCGCTACTACTGCTCTCATTGTGGTCTCTACTACCGCTCTCATAGTGGCCAACACTACCGCTCACATTGTGATAAACACTGCTGCGCTCGTTGTAGTCACGGCTCTCTTTGTGGTAACCACAATTTACCTAGAAAATAGGTATGTTCTGTATATTTATTTGTAGAAACTTCGATCTCCGTGTTTTACAGACCTGATGAAGATTTGCATTTCAAGCCAAAACTTCGGCAAAAATAAATTCAATTGTCTTATAGAAAATGTAGTTTTATTAAGATACCACGGCCGAACTTTGACAAAACCTACCTTGGCATAAAGAACGGTCAACGATCTCCTTTAGGTGACAAGGATTTAGACTTTCCTCAAGAATATGGTGATGATTGTTGGCGATTTTAGATTCGGCAATCACATTAATAAGAATCCGTGCTGAAATCGAGTAATATCCGCTCCGGATACTTTCAAATTCATATTGTGGCGTTTAAGAGCTTCACTTTGATTTTACAATATCAACGAAAGATTAAGACAGAACATTAAGTGTTTGTATTCTAATCTTTCCAAATTACACTAGACTTATGAACGGAAAGCCGTTGAGATGACGCAGTTCCTCCATTTTTAACTTGATTTATTGCATGCTTCCCCCAGACATAACACCAATATCCATTCTTCCAAGGCCCGAGTATTCCTTGGTTCTGGTTGAAGGTTCTATTCCAGCAAAGGACTATTCCATCGGAACCAAGCTCCAAGGCCCGAGTATTCCTTGGTTCTGGTTGAAGGTTCTATTCCAGCAAAGGACTATTCCATCGGAACCATACTCCAAGCCCCGAGTATTCCTTGGTTCTGGTTGAAGGTTCTATTCCAGCAAAGGACTATTCCATCGGAACCAAGCTCCAAGGCCCGAGTATTCCTTGGTTCTGGTTGAAGGTTCTATTCCAGCAAGGGACTATTCCATCGGAACCAAGCTCCAAGGCCCGAGTATTCCTTGGTTCTGGTTGAAGGTTCTATTCCAGCAAAGGACTATTCCATCGGAACCAAGCTCCAAGGCCCGAGTATTCCTTGGTTCTGGTTGAAGGTTCTATTCCAGCAAAGGACTATTCCATCGGAACCAAGCTCCAAGCCCCGAGTATTCCTTGGTTCTGGTTGAAGGTTCTATTCCAGCAAAGGACTATTCCATCGGAACCAAGCTCCAAGCCCCGAGTATTCCTTGGTTCTGGTTGAAGGTTCTATTCCACCAAAGGACTATTCCATCGGAACCAAGCTCCAAGGCCCGAGTATTCCTTGGTTCTGGTTGAAGGTTCTATTCCACCAAAGGACTATTCCATCGGAACCAAGCTCCAAGGCCCGAGTATTCCTTGGTTCTGGTTGAAGGTTCTATTCCAGCAAAGGACTATTCCATCGGAACCAAGCTCCAAGCCCCGAGTATTCCTTGGTTCTGGTTGAAGGTTCTATTCCAGCAAAGGACTATTCCATCGGAACCAAGCTCCAAGCCCCGAGTATTCCTTGGTTCTGGTTGAAGGTTCTATTCCACCAAAGGACTATTCCATCGGAACCAAGCTCCAAGGCCCGAGTATTCCTTGGTTCTGGTTGAAGGTTCTATTCCACCAAAGGACTATTCCATCGGAACCAAGCTCCAAGGCCCGAGTATTCCTTGGTTCTGGTTGAAGGTTCTATTCCAGCAAGGGACTATTCCATCGGAACCAAGCTCCAAGGCCCGAGTATTCCTTGGTTCTGGTTGAAGGTTCTATTCCACCAAAGGACTATTCCATCGGAACCAAGCTCCAAGGCCCGAGTATTCCTTGGTTCTGGTTGAAGGTTCTATTCCACCAAAGGACTATTCCATCGGAACCAAGCTCCAAGGCCCGAGTATTCGTTGGTTCTGGTTGAAGGTTCTATTCCAGCAAGGGACTATTCCATCGGAACCAAGCTCCAAGGCCCGAGTATTCCTTGGTTCTGGTTGAAGGTTCTATTCCAGCAAAGGACTATTCCATCGGAACCAAGCTCCAAGGCCCGAGTATTCCTTGGTTCTGGTTGAAGGTTCTATTCCAGCAAGGGACTATTCCATCGGAACCAAGCTCCAAGGCCCGAGTATTCCTTGGTTCTGGTTGAAGGTTCTATTCCAGCAAAGGACTATTCCATCGGAACCAAGCTCCAAGGCCCGAGTATTCCTTGGTTCTGGTTGAAGGTTCTATTCCAGCAAAGGACTATTCCATCGGAACCAAGCTCCAAGGCCCGAGTATTCCTTGGTTCTGGTTGAAGGTTCTATTCCATCGGAACCAAGCTCCAAGGCCCGAGTATTCCTTGGTTCTGGTTGAAGGTTCTATTCCAGCAAAGGACTATTCCATCGGAACCAAGCTCCAAGACCCGAGTATTCCTTGGTTCTGGTTGAAGGTTCTATTCCAGCAAAGGACTATTCCATCGGAACCAAGCTCCAAGGCCCGAGTATTCCTTGGTTCTGGTTGAAGGTTCTATTCCAGCAAAGGACTATTCCATCGGAACCAAGCTCCAAGGCCCGAGTATTCCTTGGTTCTGGTTGAAGGTTCTATTCCACCAAAGGACTATTCCATCGGAACCAAGCTCCAAGGCCCGAGTATTCCTTGGTTCTGGTTGAAGGTTCTATTCCAGCAAAGGACTATTCCATCGGAACCAAGCTCCAAGGCCCGAGTATTCCTTGGTTCTGGTTGAAGGTTCTATTCCAGCAAAGGACTATTCCATCGGAACCAAGCTCCAAGGCCCGAGTATTCCTTGGTTCTGGTTGAAGGTTCTATTCCAGCAAAGGACTATTCCATCGGAACCAAGCTCCAAGGCCCGAGTATTCCTTGGTTCTGGTTGAAGGTTGTATTCCAGCAAAGGACTATTCCATCGGAACCAAGCTCCAAGGCCCGAGTATTCCTTGGTTCTGGTTGAAGGTTCTATTCCAGCAAAGGACTATTCCATCGGAACCAAGCTCCAAGGCCCGAGTATTCCTTGGTTCTGGTTGAAGGTTCTATTCCAGCAAAGGACTATTCCATCGGAACCAAGCTCCAAGGCCCGAGTATTCCTTGGTTCTGGTTGAAGGTTCTATTCCAGCAAAGGACTATTCCATCGGAACCAAGCTCCAAGATCCGAGTATTCCTTGGTTCTGGTTGAAGGTTCTATTCCACCAAAGGACTATTCCATCGGAACCAAGCTCCAAGGCCCGAGTATTCCTTGGTTCTGGTTGAAGGTTCTATTCCACCAAAGGACTATTCCATCGGAACCAAGCTCCAAGGCCCGAGTATTCCTTGGTTCTGGTTGAAGGTTCTATTCCAGCAAAGGACTATTCCATCGGAACCAAGCTCCAAGGCCCGAGTATTCCTTGGTTCTGGTTGAAGGTTCTATTCCAGCAAAGGACTATTCCATCGGAACCACGCTCCAAGGCCCGAGTATTCCTTGGTTCTGGTTGAAGGTTCTATTCCAGCAAAGGACTATTCCATCGGAACCAAGCTCCAAGGCCCGAGTATTCCTTGGTTCTGGTTGAAGGTTCTATTCCAGCAAAGGACTATTCCATCGGAACCAAGCTCCAAGGCCCGAGTATTCCTTGGTTCTGGTTGAAGGTTCTATTCCAGCAAAGGACTATTCCATCGGAACCAAGCTCCAAGGCCCGAGTATTCCTTGGTTCTGGTTGAAGGTTCTATTCCAGCAAAGGACTATTCCATCGGAACCAAGCTCCAAGGCCCGAGTATTCCTTGGTTCTGGTTGAAGGTTCTATTCCAGCAAAGGACTATTCCATCGGAACCAAGCTCGAAGGCCCGAGTATTCCTTGGTTCTGGTTGAAGGTTCTATTCCAGCAAAGGACTATTCCATCGGAACCAAGCTCCAAGGCCCGAGTATTCCTTGGTTCTGGTTGAAGGTTCTATTCCAGCAAAGGACTATTCCATCGGAACCAAGCTCCAAGGCCCGAGTATTCCTTGGTTCTGGTTGAAGGTTCTATTCCACCAAAGGACTATTCCATCGGAACCAAGCTCCAAGGCCCGAGTATTCCTTGGTTCTGGTTGAAGGTTCTATTCCACCAAAGGACTATTCCATCGGAACCAAGCTCCAAGGCCCGAGTATTCCTTGGTTCTGGTTGAAGGTTCTATTCCACCAAAGGGCTATTCCATCGGAACCAAGCTCCAAGGCCCGAGTATTCCTTGGTTCTGGATGAAGGTTCTATTCCAGCAAAAGACTATTCCATCGGAACCAAGCTCCAAGGCCCGAGTATTCCTTGGTTCTGGTTGAAGGTTCTATTCCACCAAAGGACTATTCCATCGGAACCAAGCTCCAAGGCCCGAGTATTCCTTGGTTCTGGTTGAAGGTTCTATTCCACCAAAGGACTATTCCATCGGAACCAAGCTCCAAGGCCCGAGTATTCCTTGGTTCTGGTTGAAGGTTCTATTCCAGCAAAGGACTATTCCATCGGAACCAAGCTCCAAGGCCCGAGTATTCCTTGGTTCTGGTTGAAGGTTCTATTCCAGCAAAGGACTATTCCATCGGAACCACGCTCCAAGGCCCGAGTATTCCTTGGTTCTGGTTGAAGGTTCTATTCCAGCAAAGGACTATTCCATCGGAACCAAGCTCCAAGGCCCGAGTATTCCTTGGTTCTGGATGAAGGTTCTATTCCAGCAAAGGACTATTCCATCGGAACCAAGCTCCAAGGCCCGAGTATTCCTTGGTTCTGGTTGAAGGTTCTATTCCAGCAAAGGACTATTCCATCGGAACCAAGCTCCAAGGCCCGAGTATTCCTTGGTTCTGGATGAAGGTTCTATTCCAGCAAAGGACTATTCCATCGGAACCACGCTCCAAGGCCCGAGTATTCCTTGGTTCTGGTTGAAGGTTCTATTCCAGGAAAGGACTATTCCATTGGAACCAAGCTCCAAGGCCCGAGTATTCCTTGGTTCTGGTTGAAGGTTCTATTCCACCAAAGGACTATTCCATCGGAACCAAGCTCCAAGGCCCGAGTATTCCTTGGTTCTGGTTGAAGGTTCTATTCCACCAAAGGACTATTCCATCGGAACCAAGCTCCAAGGCCCGAGTATTCCTTGGTTCTGGTTGAAGGTTCTATTCCACCAAAGGACTATTCCATCGGAACCAAGCTCCAAGGCCCGAGTATTCCTTGGTTCTGGTTGAAGGTTCTATTCCAGGAAAGGACTATTCCATCGGAACCAAGCTCCAAGGCCCGAGTATTCCTTGGTTCTGGTTGAAGGTTCTATTCCACCAAAGGACTATTCCATCGGAACCAAGCTCCAAGGCCCGAGTATTCCTTGGTTCTGGTTGAAGGTTCTATTCCACCAAAGGACTATTCCATCGGAACCAAGCTCCAAGGCCCGAGTATTCCTTGGTTCTGGTTGAAGGTTCTATTCCAGCAAAGGACTATTCCATCGGAACCAAGCTCCAAGGCCCGAGTATTCCTTGGTTCTGGTTGAAGGTTCTATTCCACCAAAGGACTATTCCATCGGAACCAAGCTCCAAGGCCCGAGTATTCCTTGGTTCTGGTTGAAGGTTCTATTCCACCAAAGGACTATTCCATCGGAACCAAGCTCCAAGGCCCGAGTATTCCTTGGTTCTGGTTGAAGGTTCTATTCCAGCAAAGGACTATTCCATCGGAACCAAGCTCCAAGGCCCGAGTATTCCTTGGTTCTGGTTGAAGGTTCTATTCCACCAAAGGACTATTCCATCGGAACCAAGCTCCAAGGCCCGAGTATTCCTTGGTTCTGGTTGAAGGTTCTATTCCACCAAAGGACTATTCCATCGGAACCAAGCTCCAAGGCCCGAGTATTCCTTGGTTCTGGTTGAAGGTTCTATTCCACCAAAGGACTATTCCATCGGAACCAAGCTCCAAGCCCCGAGTATTCCTTGGTTCTGGTTGAGGGTTCTATTCCACCAAAGGACTATTCCATCGGAACCAAACTCCAAGGCCCGAGTATTCCTTGGTTCTGGTTGAAGGTTCTATTCCACCAAAGGACTATTCCATCGGAAACAAGCTCCAAAAGGCTGGTAACCTGTAGATTACACGTTATATAAATATCTGGTATTTAAGTCACGTTTCCATTCTGACAAATCCCCGGTACATGTTTCACAACATGTTCCTGGGACTTGTTGCACAGTTTTGTATCCGATTCTCTGAGATATTTGATGCAAGCCACTCTTGCACGTAGAATTCCTGTGGTAGTGTGCAAATATGGACGATGTAGCTGTTTCCACGTTTGTAGTAAGAAAACAAAATACCCAAACGATTTTAAGACTAGACACTTTCTAGGTTAGATTCTGTGGACACTAGACAGGGTTGTTTGTGTAATGGGTGTTTTGCGCATGCGCGTGTTGCGGGCTGTTTGCATACCCTAGACACGTGTCGCGGATACATGTTATGTCGCGCGGCCATCAGGCACATCTTGTCGCAGGCACATGTGCCGCGACTTGTTGCTAATGGTTACCATTCAGCGATTTGTGCCCGCGGTTCCGTTCTTAATCCTAATGTCATTTGGAAAGGTTGAAATAGAAACAATTATAATTAGTCCTTTCGGGGTCTCCCGTGGTCTAATGGCTAGCGCCTTGGATTCATAAGCGGGAGATGGTCGGTTCGATTCCCAACCTCCGGCAGGAATTTTATCATCCCACGGCTCGCTGGTAAAATTCCTCGCTGCACCCTGGATGTCGGCGCTAATGACCTAGATGTAGATGCGCCGTAAAAAAAAAAAAAAAAAAAAAAATTAGTCCTTTGATGAAATAATTTATGACCCCAAATAGATGACGGTTGTAAGGGTCCGCCCAGACCTAATAGAAATGACTCCCTGGACTCGCAAGGTTCGCTCTAAAAACACACTGCTTACTTTTTGTATTTTCTTTTACCGTAATACTAATTTTACTCATAAATGCAATTACCTTGATTCCCAACCGTTTCCGAGGTATTAAGGAAAATATACTAAGTTTCCAAAACTTTACATGCGTTTTCATAAAATATTTTAGTTTAACCCTTCTTTAACTCAAAACGTACCCTCCTATTTTTCCAATTTCCTCGAAAGCGGTTAAAGCTATCGCCGTTTTAAACTCAAACACTTCAGTGCGATATGTCGTAACTTGACGAGAAAAGGTAGTAACCCGTAAAGCACTCGTCCCAGAACTCTGTGATATCTATATCTGGATGGCATTTAAATTAATATAAACAAATAAACGAATATTCATTTTATTAATCAGTGATATTTGACCATAACATAATATTATATTATATTATAATAACAAGAATAAGAGCTGATAACAGACATGTGATTTGATTATGCCGATGTGCATAGCTGTGTGTAACGATATGGGTTTACAGTGCCTATGTATGAGGTGGATAATACTGGACTAGTTGCACAGTCTATAGGCTATTCATAGACACTCGATCAATAGTTCGCACGGATGGACAGTGTCACCCTTCGGGGTACGCTCACGGCCTACGCTCGCTTACATAACACTATACAGTATACAGCTTTAGGTATACAATTATATATAAATATATATATATATATATACATATATATATATATATATTTATATATATATATATATATATATATATATATATATATATATATATATATATATATATATTTATGTATAAATTCTTTTTGATGTTAGGAGGCATGGGGTCGTTAAAGAGTGATCTTGTCTTCATACTACTTTATTTAGCCCGACATGATTCGTGCATATTATTTGCGCACCTCTTCAGGGGCACTTTTCTATTATATAGAAGCTAACTATAAGATCTATGGAATATTCCACTAAATGCATTAAAACATCATCAATTTCCAAGAAATGTTACACCATCTCTAAATATTACGATAATTATACCTAAATTATATATTTTATAAACAATTTTTGAGTCCTACCTTGCTAGGAAGTTCTCTCGTTACTATGTACTCCCTCTGGAGTCTGGCTTAATAATATAAAGAATTTATATATTTTGGGTCATCTACAAGAATAAACAATATATATATATATATATATATATATATATATATATATATATATATATATATATACATAAGTATACATATGAGTGTATATATATACCCATATATATGTGTATATATATATGCACATATATATATATATGCATATATATATATATATATATATATATATATATATATTTAAATGGCAAAAGTTCAGGAGCGTGTAGGGGACCGAAAAACTAAGAAAAAAAGTCTTTCAGAGATTTACTCGTTTTGGAGAAAATCGCAAATCAAGAAACGAGTTTTGATTTTTGTACTTAGGTACTTATTGAAATTTTCATTAAAAAAAAATTGTCATTACAAATTGTTTGAAGAAACCAATTACAGAAATTCAATCTCTCGATGCTGATATTGTTTTCGTGTAAGGGTTTCGGGACCTTGTAGAGGTCATCCGTACATATGACCCTGTATACTAGCTGTTGCCAGGCGTGTCGTGCTACGTCTACTTTCTGCATCTAGAAAAGCAAAAATAAATTAGAAACCAAACAAGTAATATTAAAATCTATAATATTCGAACCCGTAACATACAAACTGTGATTCCTAGACGGTTTTGACGTAGGCCATGACTTTGTCAAGATGGTCTAAAACAGTCAGGACAGTGTGGATTTGTATAAGGAGCAAACATACAGACAGAAAGATAATTTATATATACATATATATATATATATATATATATATATATATATATATATATATATATAAACATATAAACAAACTAAGCATAAATAGTTTTCCTTATGTATATTTGTAATGCGCGGTAAGCCCAATTCTTAATATTAGTTGCGTTTCTTCCCTCCATCCGTATGTAGGAAACTCGCTTATGACCTCTAGCTGATGACAAAATCCGGACGTAGTAGTTATGAAATATCCTCGCTACAAATGCAAAGTATCGAATATGAAAATCAAGACTTTTCAGAGTGGAAAAACATTTATTCATAACTTTTTTTTGGACAGTCAAATATTCGGCAGATTTGACCTTTCGATAGTGGAATACTTTCCCTTTAATAGAGAGATCTAAGATTGAAGAATTTGCCGTACATAAGTCCAGCAGAAATTAGTAAAGATTGAAAATGAAAGATGCATTTTTTCACATTCGTTACTTTGCATTTGTATCGACGATATGTTCACGGTTCAGCCCCTATATCTATCAAAATTAAGGGTCATTAACAATTTTTATACATTTATGTACATATATATATATATATATATATATATATATATATATATATATATATAATGACCACCGGCGTCCACGTCGGTATAGTTAGTTGAAGGAAGGTAAAAGCCCGCGCTAGGATTGGAACGAGGTAGAGAGATGAACAGAGAGAGGTAGATATTAAGGAGTAGACTGCTCCAGACTTGCTATGCATTTTTATGACGTCATTATCATCGAACCTGTTATCTCCAGTATACTACACGGATCCAATACAGCTTACAACAAGACCACGAATATTTAAAATAAGACGTTATCTGTTCTGGTTGAATAGCTTATGAGGTTGACCTCATGACGTAATTCGAATGTGCCTACAACACAATTTCATATTTCAGAACCCGACAATAACGGTGGTTTTAATTTGTATGTATATATATATATATATATATATATATATATATATATATATGTATATATATATACATATATATATATATATATATATATATACATGTATAAACATATACATATATATAGGGATGAGAAGAGAACCGCGCTAAGATGACGCAGTTCCTGCGATTCGGACTTTTTTGCGATATATCAGAAACAAAGGAAATATGAGATATTCGCCAAATTAACTTTTTTGTATTTGTTTTTTCTCTTGCATCGATTCCCGAAGTTTGGCCGTGTTTTTTGTAGACACCCTGTATATAATATGTGTAGTATTGTGCCCTGACCGCCTGATTACCCTTTGAAGGGACCCATTAATGGCTGGGTGGGCCTATAGACGACCTTGGACCCCGAGGCCGATCCTCAGACAACGGAATTAGATGATGATCCTACGGTGTCAGTCAAGAATTGAAGTGAGGTCCTCTAGAACCTAGGAGATCAGATAAAAATGTTAAGGTGTTACCTATTCTATATATGAAGAGAAACTACACAACATCTTGGATTGTTGAAATTCTTTTATGATTATTACAAGAATATTGTGACGAAAGGGTTAATCTCCAGATCTAAAGCTAACACAAAACGTAACAAAAGTATTAACTTGAGAGTTTTTAATTGCCTTCTTATCTCTGAATGTGTTTTCATTGCTAGCATTAGCCTGCCGTGGACTTATCAAGGACTCGAAGGAATGGCTTCTTGTCTTTGTAAGTCTCGGGACTTTGCTGTAGATATGGATTTAGTGAAGGGGGGGTGGTTAGGATATTAATGTACGTCCCCCCCCCCTGGGGAGAATAAATCTACCGGGCTTATAGACTTTATCTGGAATTACTTTACGAGTTCTAATGTTGCTTCGTACTAAGGATGTTATTGTCCTTTCCAAGTCTCTTCTGTTTTATTGCTCGTAGAGAAATTCGCTATCTGCGGGTTTTATTAGTATTAAAATACAGCTGAGAACAAATATTATCAAATCGGTTCTTTAGCTCCGACTCCATTCTTCAACCAACAACGCAATAAAATTACACATTAATATGAAATGCCGACAGTCACACACTAGACTCTCAAAACTATACCCACTGATAAACAGAAAAACATCACTTCGACCTTCAAGCCGAGGCTATATCTAGGAGAACCTACATGGTCGACGGCTCAAGCCGAGGCTGTATCTAGACAAACTACCTCTTTCTTCAGCTGCCTCAATCTACCTCCTTGGAGAACCTACATGGTCGACGCCTCAAGCCGAGGCTGTATCTGGGAGAACCTACATGGTCGACGGCTCAAGCCGAGGCTGTATCTGGGAGAACCTACATGGTCGACGCCTCAAGCCGAGGCTGTATCTGGGAGAACCTACATGATCGACGCCTCAAGCCGAGGCTGTATCTGGGAGAACCTACATGGTCGACGGCTCAAGCCGAGGCTGTATCTGGGAGAACCTACATGGTCGACGGCTCAAGCCGAGGCTGTATCTAGGAGAACCTACATGGTCGACGCCTCAAGCCGAGGCTGTATCTAGACAAACTACCTCTTTCTTCAGCTGTCACGATCTACCTCCTTGGAGAACCTACATGGTCGACGCCTCAAGCCGAGGCTGTATCTGGGAGAACCTACATGGTCGACGGCTCAAGCCGAGGCTGTATCTGGGAGAACCTACATGGTCGACGGCTCAAGCCGAGGCTGTATCTGGGAGAACCTACATGGTCGACGCCTCAAGCCGAGGCTGTATCTGGGAGAACCTACATGGTCGACGCCTCAAGCCGAGGCTGTATCTGGGAGAACCTACATGGTCGACGCCTCAAGCCGAGGCTGTATCTAGGAGAACCTACATGATCGACGCCTCAAGCCGAGGCTGTATCTGGGAGAACCTACATGGTCGACGCCTCAAGCCGAGGCTGTATCTAGGAGAACCTACATGGTCGACGCCTCAAGCCGAGGCTGTATCTAGGAGAACCTACATGGTCGACGCCTCAAGCCGAGGCTGTATCTAGGAGAACCTACATGATCGACGCCTCAAGCCGAGGCTGTATCTAGGAGAACCTACATGATTGACGCCTCAAGCCGAGGCTGTATCTGGGAGAACCTACATGATCGACGCCTCAAGCCGAGGCTGTATCTGGGAGAACCTACATGGTCGACGCCTCAAGCCGAGGCTGTATCTAGGAGAACCTACATGATCGACGCCTCAAGCCGAGGCTGTATCTAGGAGAACCTACATGATCGACGCCTCAAGCCGAGGCTGTATCTGGGAGAACCTACATGGTCGACGCCTCAAGCCGAGGCTGTATCTAGGAGAACCTACATGGTCGACGCCTCAAGTCGAGGCTGTATCTAGGAGAACCTACATGGTCGACGCCTCAAGTCGAGGCTGTATCCAGGAGAACCTACATGATCGACGCCTCAAGCCGAGGCTGTATCTGGGAGAACCTACATGGTCGACGCCTCAAGTCGAGGCTGTATCTAGGAGAACCTACATGGTCGACGCCTCAAGCCGAGGCTGTATCTAGGAGAACCTACATGATCGACGCCTCAAGCCGAGGCTGTATCTAGGAGAACCTACATGATCGACGCCTCAAGCCGAGGCTGTATCTGGGAGAACCTACATGGTCGACGCCTCAAGCCGAGGCTGTATCTAGGAGAACCTACATGGTCGACGCCTCAAGTCGAGGCTGTATCTAGGAGAACCTACATGGTCGACGCCTCAAGTCGAGGCTGTATCTAGGAGAACCTACATGATCGACGCCTCAAGCCGAGGCTGTATCCAGGAGAACCTACATGATCGACGCCTCAAGCCGAGGCTGTATCTGGGAGAACCTACATGGTCGACGCCTCAAGTCGAGGCTGTATCTAGGAGAACCTACATGGTCGACGCCTCAAGCCGAGGCTGTATCTGGGAGAACCTACATGGTCGACGCCTCAAGCCGAGGCTGTATCTAGGAGAACCTACATGGTCGACGCCTCAAGCCGAGGCTGTATCTGGGAGAACCTACATGATCGACGCCTCAAGCCGAGGCTGTATCTAGGAGAACCTACATGGTCGACGCCTCAAGCCGAGGCTGTATCTAGGAGAACCTACATGGTCGACGCCTCAAGTCGAGGCTGTATCTAGGAGAACCTACATGATCGACGCCTCAAGCCGAGGCTGTATCTAGGAGAACCTACATGGTCGACGCCTCAAGCGGAGGCTGTATCTAGGAGAACCTACATGGTCGACGCCTCAAGTCGAGGCTGTATCTAGGAGAACCTACATGGTCGACGCCTCAAGCTGAGGCTGTATCTAGGAGAACCTATATGATCGACGCCTCAAGCCGAGGCTGTATCTAGGAGAACCTACATGATCGACGCCTCAAGCCGAGGCTGTATCTGGGAGAACCTACATGGTCGACGCCTCAAGCCGAGGCTGTATCTAGGAGAACCTACATGGTCGACGCCTCAAGTCGAGGCTGTATCTAGGAGAACCTACATGGTCGACGCCTCAAGTCGAGGCTGTATCTAGGAGAACCTACATGGTCGACGCCTCAAGTCGAGGCTGTATCTAGGAGAACCTACATGGTCGACGCCTCAAGCCGAGGCTGTATCAAGACATTTTATTTTAAATGAGAATGTAAACTTATATCGAATCCAATATCTATTTGATTATTAATGTCATCCTCTATTATACATTCATTAATGTCATCCTCTATTATACATTCATTAATTTCATCCTCTATTATACATTCATTAATGTCTGGACTGATTTTCCTTTGCCTTTTTATGTTTTTTCTCCGTAAAGAAAGCTCTGGGTCAGATATCAGAAGAACCCGGCGCTTTTTCCATCTCTCACACAACGCTGTAAACTCTTTTTTATGTCTGCCTCTCAAGAAGCCGGAAGGGCCATCAGGGCGTGAATATCTTTGGAAGAAAAAATGATGATGGATCTAAAAATAAAAATCTTTGGAATCGGCAAATTTCGGCAAACTAAATTGCCCTCAGTACATTATAGTTGAGGTAAACTTTAAGCTCTAAAAACTTGGGATGTGTTCAGATGAAGTTTTTTTGCTATGGTCTATCAAAGTTTTGTACTTAAAACCATTTCGAAGAGCAATGAAGAATAATTCAGGATAAATAATAAGGGAGTAATTACCCATAATGAATTATATCAGATAAAAAAGGAATAGTTTTAGCGTAATTTCCTTCGGATGACTTAATAACAACACTGTCCTATCTTCAAGGAGAGAGGCTCAAACTGATTGTTGGTATAAGGCAGGTTTTAAAGACTTTGCCTTGTTTATAATACTCCTAATGTGTTTCTTGATCAAAATAAAACTAATATTTATTGGGTTTATAGGATTTTAATTCCTTGAATAGTTTATAAACTTAGCTAGAGGATTACAAATTAAATATACGAAAACAAAAATTTAGGTTTTTCTCCTTTGGACGTTACACTGTGTGGGGGAAAAGAAATAAGTTAGGTTACCTGTAATCTGATAGTCCATGCGACCTGTTGTCCCCTTCTCACCTGCAATCATTTTTAAAAACATTCTTTTCGCGCCCCAATTTATATATATATACATACATGTTCAATTATTTATTTATTTATTTTTCTTTACAAGTAGTGAGATTGTATAAGTTTTTTTTTTTTTTTTTATATTATTATTATACTATATATTTTTTTTCTTTTGTTTTCTATCTCTTCATGTAATGATGCTCAGTGTATATAGTGTAAATATTTAGTATTTTGTTTAGTTTAATTTTATAATGCTTCTATAGTTATTTCTTATAAGTAATAATCTTAAATAAATGTGGTAGACTCCTTGCTGTAAAATTGTAAATTTTTAAGAGCAATAAATATTCATTCATTTATATATATATATATATATATATATATATATATATATATATATATATATATATATATATATATATACATAGAGTTTGTATAAAATAAAAGCTTGGAAGGAGGGAAGTGAAGAAGGGTAGATACGGAGCGTAGACTAGGAGTTAGAAGGTAGCAGCTGGACTGGTAATATCTGATATAGGGGTGGAGTATTTGGCGCCGTTTCCTTAGGGATAAGGGGAGAAGATATACCCTAAGCCCGGGATAAAGTAGGGATGCTTAAGTCTTGGGGCTTTGCACGCATAATAAAATCAGGATTGGTTTCTGTCATGGTTCATCCGAGCCTCTCATCGAGTTCATCTCTAAATCCTTCCGATTCAGCATCTTCGGCAGATGGCACCAGCTGTAAGCAGCGGAGTTAGCTTCACGAATCTCGCTGTTGGTTTATCTATTGGAGCTATTGCTTGCTTTAGCGTGGTTCCACCATAGGGAGGAAACCCGCTTATAGGGCTGACGTCATGAAGCAATCCGCAAGTCCAAGCTAGACAATTTTACTTTTCAGAATACATAGATCTCGAAAATAACTGTGGTTCAATATATATATATATATATATATATATATATATATATATATATATATATATATATATCTTAACACTCCATATAGTTCTAAAATAGGCCGTATTTAATGAAATTTGACACCGCACCAGGCGTGAAGAAGGCGTGAAGAGGCGTGATTTTGACTAGGCTTCGTTTTGGAAACTGCCATCGAACCCATTCTTATTTAATGGATAACAAGCAGAGACCAACCTGTGCAAGTTGTAATGAGACTTTGACAATTAAACACATACTGACAGATTATAGACTGCGTACTGACTTAGACATTCTTCACGACTTACTTACTCAAGGTAGTCCTTACATCAACACAATACTCAAACACTTTAAAAAACTCAACTTATATAACAAAATATAAACTTTAAAATAACTTGAATTAATTTTCATCATTCTTTATTTTTTAACTTGATCCTCTTATTTCTGTATTCTTGTTATAATTCAGCAATTTTTTTTCTCATGACAAATGCATATATATATATATATATACTAATAAGCATTTACTCGAGTATATTTAAATACTCAAATTAGTTTATATAATTCTTACTACTTTTGTTTCTTATTTTATCTGTTTTTATTTCTTCATTTTACTTTTTTATTTGTTTTGTTTTTTTGACTAGACTGAAAACCTTCGTCATGGGCTCATCACTAAAACACTTCCTTCGTCATGGGCTCATCACTAAAACACTTCCTTCGTCATGGGCTCATCACTAAAACACTTCCTTCGTCATGGGCTCATCACTAAAACACTTCCTTCGTCATGAGCTCATCACTAAAACACTTCCTTCGTCATGGGCTCATCACTAAAACACTTCCTTCGTCATGGGCTCATCACTAAAACACTCCCTTCGTCATGAGCTCATCACTAAAACACTCCCTTCGTCATGGGCTCATCACTAAAACACTTCCTTCGTCATGAGCTCATCACTAAAACACTTCCTTCGTCATAGGCTCATCACTAAAACACTCCCTTCGTCATGGGCTCATCACTAAAACACTTCCTTCGTCATGAGCTCATCACTAAAACACTTCCTTCGTCCTGAGCTCATGACTAAAACACTTCCTTCGTCATGAGCTCATCCCTAAAACACTTCCTTCGTCATGAGCTCATCACTAAAACACTCCCTTCGTCATGGGCTCATCACTAAAACACTTCCTTCGTCATGAGCTCATCACTAAAACACTTCCTTCGTCATGGGCTCATCACTAAAACACTCCCTTCGTCATGGGCTCATCACTAAAACACTTCCTTCGTCATGAGCTCATCACTAAAACACTTCCTTCGTCCTGAGCTCATGACTAAAACACTTCCTTCGTCATGAGCTCATCCCTAAAACACTTCCTTCGTCATGAGCTCATCACTAAAACACTCCCTTCGTCATGGGCTCATCACTAAAACACTTCCTTCGTCATGAGCTTATCACTAAAACACTTCCTTCGTCATGAGCTCATCACTAAAACACTTCCTTCGTCATGAGCTCATCACTAAAACACTTCCTTCGTCCTGAGCTCATGACTAAAACACTTCCTTCGTCATGAGCTCATCCCTAAAACACTTCCTTCGTCATGGGCAAATCACTAAAACACTTCCTTCGTCATGGGCTCATCACTAAAACACTCCCTTCGTCATGAGCTCATCACTAAAACACTCCCTTCGTCATGGGCTCATCACTAAAACACTTCCTTCGTCATGAGCTCATCACTAAAACACTTCCTTCGTCATAGGCTCATCACTAAAACACTCCCTTCGTCATGGGCTCATCACTAAAACACTTCCTTCGTCATGAGCTCATCACTAAAACACTTCCTTCGTCCTGAGCTCATGACTAAAACACTTCCTTCGTCATGAGCTCATCCCTAAAACACTTCCTTCGTCATGAGCTCATCACTAAAACACTCCCTTCGTCATGGGCTCATCACTAAAACACTTCCTTCGTCATGAGCTCATCACTAAAACACTTCCTTCGTCATGGGCTCATCACTAAAACACTCCCTTCGTCATGGGCTCATCACTAAAACACTTCCTTCGTCATGAGCTCATCACTAAAACACTTCCTTCGTCCTGAGCTCATGACTAAAACACTTCCTTCGTCATGAGCTCATCCCTAAAACACTTCCTTCGTCATGAGCTCATCACTAAAACACTCCCTTCGTCATGGGCTCATCACTAAAACACTTCCTTCGTCATGAGCTTATCACTAAAACACTTCCTTCGTCATGAGCTCATCACTAAAACACTTCCTTCGTCATGAGCTCATCCCTAAAACACTTCCTTCGTCATGAGCTCATCACTAAAACACTCCCTTCGTCATGGGCTCATCACTAAAACACTTCCTTCGTCATGAGCTCATCACTAAAACACTTCCTTCGTCATGGGCTCATCACTAAAACACTCCCTTCGTCATGGGCTCATCACTAAAACACTTCCTTCGTCATGAGCTCATCACTAAAACACTTCCTTCGTCCTGAGCTCATGACTAAAACACTTCCTTCGTCATGAGCTCATCCCTAAAACACTTCCTTCGTCATGAGCTCATCACTAAAACACTCCCTTCGTCATGGGCTCATCACTAAAACACTTCCTTCGTCATGAGCTTATCACTAAAACACTTCCTTCGTCATGAGCTCATCACTAAAACACTTCCTTCGTCATGAGCTCATCACTAAAACACTTCCTTCGTCCTGAGCTCATGACTAAAACACTTCCTTCGTCATGAGCTCATCCCTAAAACACTTCCTTCGTCATGGGCTAATCACTAAAACACTTCCTTCGTCATGGGCTCATCACTAAAACACTCCCTTCGTCATGAGCTCATCACTAAAACACTCCCTTCGTCATGGGCTCATCACTAAAACACTTCCTTCGTCATGAGCTCATCACTAAAACACTTCCTTCGTCATAGGCTCATCACTAAAACACTTCCTTCGTCATGAGCTCATCCCTAAAACACTTCCTTCGTCATGAGCTCATCACTAAAACACTTCCTTCGTCCTGAGCTCATGACTAAAACACTTCCTTCGTCATGAGCTCATCCCTAAAACACTTCCTTCGTCATGAGCTCATCACTAAAACACTCCCTTCGTCATGGGCTCATCACTAAAACACTTCCTTCGTCATGAGCTCATCACTAAAACACTTCCTTCGTCATGGGCTCATCACTAAAACACTCCCTTCGTCATGGGCTCATCACTAAAACACTTCCTTCGTCATGAGCTCATCACTAAAACACTCCCTTCGTCATGGGCTCATCACTAAAACACTTCCTTCGTCATGAGCTCATCACTAAAACACTTCCTTCGTCATGAGCTCATCACTAACATTGCGAAGCACAAAATAAATAGATTTTTATATACCTGGAGACCGGTGTTGAAATCGTGGAAAATTACTGGCATACTGTCTGTTTGATGTTGTATTGCCTATGGACTATAGAGGATACTGTCTGTTTGATGTTGTATTGCCTATGGACTATAGAGCATACTGTCTGTTTGATGTTGTATTGCCTATGGACTATAGAGGATACTGTCTGTTTGATGTTGTATTGCCTATGGACTATAGAGGATACTGTCTGTTTGATGTTCTATTGCCTATGGACTATAGAGCATACTGTCTGTTTGATGTTGTATTGCCTATGGACTATAGAGGATACTGTCTGTTTGATGTTGTATTGCCTATGGACTATAGAGGATACTGTCTGTTTGATGTTGTATTGCCTATGGACTATAGAGCATACTGTCTGTTTGATGTTGTATTGCCTATGGACTATAGAGGATACTGTCTGTTTGATGTTGTATTGCCTATGGACTCGCTTCGTTTAGAAATCCCATTTTATATTATACAATATATATACCAAATATACTATATGGAGACGAGCCGTAAGGACGGAAATAGGATATGACCGAGAACCTGAAGAACCAGCGCCATCTTGTTATTAACCAGCTAGGAGGTTATCAACCCTCAATGGAAGAGGTTCCATAATTCCCAGAAGGTTTTATAGATAAAGTTGGCGAGTCTTCTCTTGATGGGAGTTCCTGGTTTTAGGAATATCTTATCAACTCTAACCTTAATGAGACTTCTAGAATTTAAATGTGCATTTTACATTTTACACTTTAGAATTAACATTTGCTGCTTTTTATCCTTCAGCGCAACTGGAAGATAAAGGCTTACATTTCTCGAGGGAGATTTCTTCCTGCCTAGTTAGGGATAAGCGAGGGTTCCATGTTAGTGTTTGGCGTCAGGTTCCGATCCTGCCTAGTTAGGGATAAGCGAGGGTTCCAAGTTAGTGTTTGGGCGTCATGTTCCGATCCTGCCTAGTTAGGGATAAGCGAGGGTTCCAAGTTAGTGTTTGGGCGTCAGGTTCCGATCCTGCCTAGTTAGGGATAAGCGAGGGTTCCAAGTTAGTGTTTGTGCGTCAGGTTCCGATCCTGCCTAGTTAGGGATAAGCGAGGGTTCCATGTTAGTGTTTGGCGTCAGGTTCCGATCCTGCCTAGTTAGGGATAAGCGAGGGTTCCAAGTTAGTGTTTGGGCGTCAGGTTCCGATCCTGCCTAGTTAGGGATAAGCGAGGGTTCCAAGTTAGTGTTTGGGCGTCAGGTTCCGATCCTGCCTAGTTAGGGATAAGCGAGGGTTCCAAGTTAGTGTTTGTGCGTCAGGTTCCGATCCTGCCTAGTTAGGGATCAGCGAGGGTTCCAAGTTAGTGTTTTGGCGTCAGGTTCCGATCCTGCCTAGTTAGGGATAAGCGAGGGTTCCAAGTTAGCGTTTGGGCGTCAGGTTCCGATCCTGCCTAGTTAGGGATAAGCGAGGGTTCCAAGTTTGTGTTTGGGCGTCAGGTTCCGATCCTGCCTAGTTAGGGATAAGCGAGGGTTCCAAGTTAGCGTTTGGGCGTCAGGTTCCGATCCTGCCTAGTTAGGGATAAGCGAGGGTTCCAAGTTAGCGTTTGGGCGTCAGGTTCCGATCCTGCCTAGTTAGGGATAAGCGAGGGTTCCAAGTTAGCGTTTGGGCGTCAGGTTCCGATCCTGCCTAGTTAGGGATAAGCGAGGGTTCCAAGTTAGTGTTTTGGCGTCAGGTTCCGATCCTGCCTAGTTAGGGATAAGCGAGGGTTCCAAGTTAGCGTTTGGGCGTCAGGTTCCGATCCTGCCTAGTTAGGGATAAGCGAGGGTTCCAAGTTAGCGTTTGGGCGTCAGGTTCCGATCCTGCCTAGTTAGGGATAAGCGAGGGTTCCAAGTGAGTGTTTGGGCGTCAGGTTCCGATCCTGCCTAGTTAGGGATAAGCGAGGGTTCCAAGTTAGTGTTTTGGCGTCAGGTTCCGATCCTGCCTAGTTAGGGATAAGCGAGGGTTCCAAGTTAGCGTTTGGGCGTCAGGTTCCGATCCTGCCTAGTTAGGGATAAGCGAGGGTTCCAAGTTAGCGTTTGGGCGTCAGGTTCCGATCCTGCCTAGTTAGGGATAAGCGAGGGTTCCAAGTTAGTGTTTTGGCGTCAGGTTCCGATCCTGCCTAGTTAGGGATAAGCGAGGGTTCCAAGTTAGTGCTTGTGCGTCAGGTTCCGATCCTGTCTAGTTAGGGATAAGCGAGGGTTCCAAGTTAGTGTTTGGGCGTCAGGTTCCGATCCTGCCTAGTTAGGGATAAGCGAGGGTTCCAAGTTAGTGTTTGTGCGTCAGGTTCCGATCCTGCCTAATTAGGGATAAGCGAGGGTTCCAAGTTAGTGTTTTGGCGTCAGGTTCCGATCCTGCCTAGTTAGGGATAAGCGAGGGTTCCAAGTTAGCGTTTGGGCGTCAGGTTCCGATCCTGCCTAGTTAGGGATAAGCGAGGGTTCCAAGTTAGTGTTTGTGCGTCAGGTTCCGATCCTGCCTAGTTAGGGATAAGCGAGGGTTCCAAGTTAGTGTTTTGGCGTCAGGTTCCGATCCTGCCTAGTTAGGGATAAGCGAGGGTTCCAAGTTAGTGTTTGTGCGTCAGGTTCCGATCCTGCCTAGTTAGGGATAAGCGAGGGTTCCAAGTTAGTGTTTTGGCGTCAGGTTCCGATCCTGCCTAGTTAGGGATAAGCGAGGGTTCCAAGTTAGCGTTTTGGCGTCAGGTTCCGATCCTGCCTAGTTAGGGATAAGCGAGGGTTCCAAGTTAGCGTTTTGGCTTCAGGTTCCGATCCTGCCTAGTTAGGGATAAGCGAGGGTTCCAAGTTAGCGTTTTGGCGTCAGGTTCCGATCCTGCCTAGTTAGGGATAGGCGAGGGTTCCAAGTTAGCGTTTGTGCGTCAGGTTCCGATCCTGCCTAGTAAGGGATCAGCGAGGGTTCCAAGTTAGTGTTTGGGCGTCAGGTTCCGATCCTGCCTAGTTAGGGATAAGCGAGGGTTCCAAGTTAGCGTTTGGGCGTCAGGTTCCGATCCTGTCTAGTTAGGGATAAGCGAGGGTTCCAAGTTAGCGTTTTGGCGTCAGGTTCCGATCCTGCCTAGTTAGGGATAAGCGAGGGTTCCAAGTTAGTGTTTGTGCGTCAGGTTCCGATCCTGCCTAGTTAGGGATAAGCGAGGGTTCCAAGTTAGTGTTTTGGCGTCAGGTTCCGATCCTGCCTAGTTAGGGATAAGCGAGGGTTCCAAGTTAGCGTTTTGGCGTCAGGTTCCGATCCTGCCTAGTTAGGGATAAGCGAGGGTTCCAAGTTAGCGTTTTGGCGTCAGGTTCCGATCCTGCCTAGTTAGGGATAAGCGAGGGTTCCAAGTTAGCGTTTTGGCGTCAGGTTCCGATCCTGCCTAGTTAGGGATAGGCGAGGGTTCCAAGTTAGCGTTTGTGCGTCAGGTTCCGATCCTGCCTAGTTAGGGATCAGCGAGGGTTCCAAGTTAGTGTTTGTGCGTCAGGTTCCGATCCTGCCTAGTTAGGGATAAGCGAGGGTTCCAAGTTAGTGTTTTGGCGTCAGGTTCCGATCCTGCCTAGTTAGGGATAAGCGAGGGTTCCAAGTTAGCGTTTTGGCGTCAGGTTCCGATCCTGCCTAGTTAGGGATAAGCGAGGGTTCCAAGTTAGCGTTTTGGCGTCAGGTTCCGATCCTGCCTAGTTAGGGATAAGCGAGGGTTCCAAGTTAGCGTTTTGGCGTCAGGTTCCGATCCTGCCTAGTTAGGGATAGGCGAGGG